>JBBPUO010000005.1:133745-150586 GCA_038094755.1 Caloboletus firmus | reverse complement strand
CCGCAGTGCTTTCCGACGGGGACTTTGACCTGTACGTATGTCACATGAGCGGACGGGACAAAGATAGAAGAGTGGATCACCCCACATAGTGGATATCTCCAAACGGTGCAAAGAATGTTCGTAGTGTCTCCTCGGAGATCAGAGGTGATAGGCCTCCAACAAACACGGTTGTGTTATATGGGTCGGTAGAAGTGAGTTGTTCGCCATTCGGTCCGATTAGGTTCCCAAGGATCGCGCGTGCTTGAGCATGGTGCTTCCACGATTCTTCTGAGATCATGTAACGTGGCAATGCACCCTCATGAGAGTCTTGCGCAACACCCGAGGGAACCGACGAAATACCGGCAACATTGTTTCCCTTGGTCACAGTACCATATTGTTGCGTGACTTGCGCTAGTAAGTTTGGAGCGAGATTGACCATGTCGTCCGAAGATGCGGAAGTAAGGGCACCAGATGAAACACTAGTACTTGATCCAGAGCCAAGTGAGGGAACAGATCCCGAGCCACTTGTGGTGAGTGAGGATCCAGAACCGGAGGACCCGACCGGGGTTGTCGAGGAGGTGGGCCCTCCATTTCTCGAGGAAGCCATTGGGGAGGAGACACTTCTTACTTGGCTGCCGTTCGGCAACGGTATCGACACTGACAAGTTGCCGCCTCTTGAATCAACTGCGCGAGCATTAACAGGAAGCTGAACTAATGGAAGGTCCGAAGAGACCTGGTGCGGTTTGAACTTTGCTGTTGCAGGAGAGATGCGCACTGTGAGACCGCAAGATCAGGAGTCATGATCAGGATTCAAGGGGGAAAGTGACATACTTGGACGAGAAAGGCAGTACAGGCCGTGCATCTCAATGAGAGCACGCTGCTGGTCTGCCTCGTCAGTGAACCTATAGTGGATATCTTTAGCGACAAGTAGTTAAAAAGTAGAATTTTCTGCTCACCTGACAAAACCATATCCCCTAGATACGCCGGTGACAGGATCGAGCATAATTTTGGCACTCTTACAGCTGATAAAAGGGCGGATGAATTTGGGTTCGCGATCGTTCCGTAAACCAAGAACTGGGTTCCGAAATACCGCTACTAGGTCGGAGTTGGACGTTTCAGGTGCGAGGTCACCAACAAAAATACTGTATTCCTTGGGGTACTGCTGTTGTGGAGGAGACGTGACTACACCAGAAGTGGAAAGAGTAGGCGTGATGGAGCCAGGAATCGAGGATGCCCAATTAAGCACAAATGGTTTGCTCGAGTTGGGCATTGTTACGGGCGTTGTGTTGCCGTTACCGTTGACCTGACTGAGTACCGATGCTGCAACGGAAGGAGATGAGAAGGTCAAAAAACAGTATCCCGGATTGTTGGCTGGTTGACCGGAAGTGTCAGAGGGACCGTTGGGCACCCTGATGCCGACAGGGTCCCAACCCATCAAGCCACAAACCTGCTTTGCATATTCTTCGTCCATCCAGGGTTCGAGATCACTCCACCAGAGAGTGGAAAGGAGTAGAACAGAGTTGGGGTTGCCGGGCGAGGAAGGCGTACCTGAGATAGCAGACTGATGGTCGCGAAAAGTGTGAATAGATGGACGTATGAGCGAAGTGTCGCGCTGTTCGACGTCTGGGGGAGGACTGTGATAAGCCAGGCTAGAGGGGATGGCGGGGGGAGTGGGCACAGGGGGGGAACGGTGGTGGTTGGAAGAAGAGAGATGGGGAGTAGAGAAAGAAGGTGTGTGCCTGTTGGATAAGGCAGACCAACTGACGACTTGGGTAGGGGGGGAGTTGAATTCCTTGTCCTGCATATGCATTCCGCAGCGGGGACCTGCCGAGGTAGCCGAACTGGCAGGATGTACGGCCTGGAGCGGCGCTGTGTGGCTAGCGATGGCAGGTATGGAGTGATAGTGGTGAAGATTGATTTGATCGACGTCTGTAGCGGAACGAGGATTGGCGAGACCGGGGGGAAGAGAAAGATCATGAGAGTCGAGGCGAGACATGAGAGGGGAATCAACAGAGTGTGTGTGTGCGTGCCCTCTTTGAAAATCAAGAAGGAATGGCAAAAGAACAAGTGACCAACTACTGCACGAAAGCGAATCTGAAGAAGAGGGAGAAAAACAGGCAAGGGCGACAGCAATGCGATGAGATGCGATGCGAGATGGGAGCGACTGCGTGTTTAGGCGGAGGCTAAGATAAGAGGGGGACTCCTTGGGGAGGGAAGGGAGACTGAAACGAAAAATAAATCGATTGGAGACAATATACGTCCCTCGCGGAGAGTCTGCGGTCGGAGTTGGGAAACAACCGTCAGGCGCAAGATTTCTGTCAAGTTCAGTATGTCCTCAACCGCCATGGAGTTAAAGGCTGGCATCGGACAGTGTCATCTGAGTGATACTCAGTGCCAGCCTGGCAATATCCCGGTATCATTCACAGAGCTGCCTCGATTCAGCACACAATAACCGAGACACGCACCGCTGTTCGCCCGGAATGGCGAACAATGGAGCCGTCCCCGTCTGGTTTGGGATCGGCGTACATACCTGCCAGAATTCCGGAGACTGAGCCTGAGCTGTTCCTTGCCTTTTGCGGGTCCATATGGGTCCCACCGTGGCTGTGTGATTCAGCTGCTGAGTTCGCCCCTCACTGGCACAGTGCCACTCCATGCGCCGCACCATCAACCCGTCTTGGAAAAACTCCATTCCAGCCCGTTCTACCTGCAGTTTACATGTCCTTTCGTCCGCTTTCACAGTGAAGTCGTGTTGGACTAGTCCCTTGAAATTGACCCTCAGGGATGCTTATTACATAAGCAAGAGACGCCAGTCTCCTGGTTTTGGATTCTCGCACGGACGAGTCTGTCCCACAAACACGTCCCGCTCTTGGTGGGCTCCCTGTAGCCATGCCAATCCGCAGAACGTCCGTATCGGCTGGACACTCCACCCCCACACAATCTTCGTCGAGAGCGCATAGAAGCAACGACTCTCATCATGCTCTCGGGAATGGCCTCACACAACCCCCGTCCATTGCCTACTCAGCCGCCTCAGCAACTCCCCAGCAGAAAAACGTGCAGGCACTCATCAACAGAATAAAGTACAAAGTCCGTGTCCTTCTTCACGCGTTCTCCCCTTCCCGCCAATTATATCTGTCTCTTAGCTGCCCGTCAATTCTGGTCTTGCCTTGGATGTGGTCGAGGGCGATCCAGCCACCCAGGGTGCCGTCGATGCCCTTGTCGAGCTTGCATACGACTCCCTCGATATCATTGCCTGGTCCCTCAGCGAGCTTCTCGAACGACTCGCAAAGGTCCGTCACTTCCACTTCCACCCCCACTCGCTTGTCCGTCCTCCGCTCACCCACCCGCCGAATAGCAAATTGACGCCGCTGGAGCAATGACCACGGAGGCACTCCAATCCCAGCTATTTGTTCTCAAGATCTTGTCCGTGTCCATGTCTTCCAGATGGAGCTCTCGCCAAGAAGACCATCCTCGGTCCGGTTCACGTGCAAGCAAACTAGGAAATAACAATACTTCCATCCCGTCATCCAGTACATGGCACTCTAGGAACACTCACACATCATCCTCGGAATTCTCATCTTCAACACCGCCTCTTCCTTGGGTAGAGATAGATCCACTCGACGACAACTGCGCGCGCTATGTCTTGAGCGTCATGGTTCTTTATCTTCGACAGACTGCTGCTCCAGAGAGTCGACTTATGTCTTCCTCCAATCTCGCTCCTGACGCATCCCTCCGCGATTTCGAGTCCGTTGACATACCTATCTCAACCCCGGACGACAATGCATATGACGGTCCACCCCTACCCCCGCATATTTTCCAAGCATCAAAACCTCTCCTCAAGTTCAAGGTTTCAGCCACTTCCTTCCAATCGTCAGGCGCCGCTTCTGGCCAGTTCAACCGCGCATTTCATTTCGAGCGCACTCACATGGCACTTGTCAAATCGACGATGGCCCTCAACATCCTGATAAGCAAGTTTGCTGGTCGTATAATATATTGCTTATCTGCCTCGAATTGGATGGTGGTTTTCCATCGTATTCGTTCGAAAATTCACTATCTCGCCAACACAGCCGAAGACAACCCAGACACCGTCGATTTACTGCTCATGACTCATAGTGCCATGGACAGGTCGCGCCTTGTTCAGGTTCTTCACGAGTTGTCGTCTCTTCTCGTAAACATGAAAAAACAGGCCCAAGCAGCGGTCGCAATCCCCCTTCGCATGGCTTTGTGGAACTGGGTAGAACTTTATCCTCAGGAATACAATGAAGCTGTTCGTACGCGGGGAAAATTTGAAGGATCAGCCGAAAGAGTTTTTGATCTGCTCTACATCGCCAATGAGCCTGGCCGAGAGCGAGCTCTTTGGCCCACGCTGACCATCCTTTCCTCCCTGTGGACTGATCGACTAACTACCGATTATCAAATCGATACCCATTCCCGCACTGCGAACTTCATGCAGCTCCAAAAGTCTTCTTCCCATCGAAAGGTAAGCGTCCCTGCTCTTATTTGTGCATTATTTACTCAATCAGCACAGCAGGATGTCCGGTTTGTGGAAGACCTTGTCCGTCACGTAAACACCCATTCAAAGTTGTCGGATGTAGCATTTGTCTGTGCTATCGACATGTGCCGTGCAGGCTTCAGAATATCGCCCGAGGGCGAGTTGCCACTGAGACACCTCGCGACAGACATCGCTCATGAGATCAAGGTATGATTTTCGCTATGGGGGCATAGTATACGCGGCTCATCGATCTGTAGATGGCTATGGTGGCTGGCGTGAAACAAAAGCCATTTTGGGATTCATTCGACGAGATTGACATTGGGACATACGCGGAAGCGCTTGTGGCAGTATTCCGGTTCCTCCCAGAAGATGAATCGGTTTCGCTTTTTGTATCATGTTTGGAACCTGAGCGAGCGGACGCTGTCAAGATCTGTGCTATCAAGGCTGCATCAATCCTTGCATCAGAGGTATTTCTTCATGAAAATAATGCAGATAGAGTTTCATATGATGTTCTAGGCGGCCCGGCTTCCGTGGCAGCCTACAATGGAAAATCTTCGAAGGATTATCGCATTGAGATCTAGAAGGATTTATGAGGTACCATCAATTCCACTTCTTCGTATCGTCATGGTTCACGTACTCGATTAGACCGCTTCAATACATCGCAGTGAAGTCGACACGAATGGCAGCATCCGAAGAGCAGCGGCGCGTCCCAAAGCTAAGCGTTTCACGTCCGAAACTCTGACAGACAAGGACCTCTTGCTTCTGGCAATTCTGGCCCTTTGGCGTGCGGACCTCAGTTACTCTATGCTTCCAGTAGACGAAGAAGACTCGCTCCAGTGGAGCATCACATTCACGCGTATTTGGGACTCTGAAGCTGACACCTCGGTCAAGATCTCTGCGGCAACAACTTTCCAATACCTTGTGGATATGTTTTTTCGAATGTCCCCCGAAGATCCTGATTACGCCTACTTCGAGGACCGGTTAAAGCAAAGCCTGTGAGTAACGTGACATCGTTCCTACTGCATTCTTGGCTTAATCTATCAATAGGGCCGTCGCACTGCTATGTCAAGCAAAGAAGCTTCTCATGACCAGACTTGAGCCCGATAGCCAGAGGCTTTGGATATCTGTCTGTCATCAAGTTATGGAGACGTATCATAGGAAGAGCCAGGTACATTTACCGTTTTGCCGGTGTGAAACTACTCATGCGATGTATAGGGTGATCATGCAAAACGACTACAATTTAATCCTGACCGTGTCCCAGCCTTTGCTCTAAGTGAAATATCCTACCTCGTCTCACTTACCTCTGTGAACAGTGAAGTCTCGCAGCTTGCGGCACAAGGTCTTCGTCTCATCGCACAGGCCGAACGTCATCCCGACGCCCCGGTGAACATGGGCTTAACGGAGGAGGAACGGTCAAAACGAAATCCCATATATGAGCAATTGGGTGATCCAAGTGTTGTTGTCGTCGGTGAGTTAATATCCAGTTGCAATGTAGCGCCGACTAACATGGAAAAAGGCCGCGTCCGTGAACAAAAACGCGTACGAAAGCTGCTGCGTTTGGTGGCTTACACCTCCCCAATCAACATCGCTGTGTGGGAAGAGTGCTTCTGGAGATGGAGTTCACTATCGGAATTTATCGTTCCGAACCCTTTTGCTTCTATTGCTGCCTTCGACGAGATATACTTGAGCAAGCAAGAACAAAGCTTGTTGTTTGAAGTGCGGAGCGTTACTTTGATTCGAGGTCATTTATACTAATGTCTGGTACAGGAAAAATTCTTCCAATGGCGGAATCTTACACTCTTTTTGGCCGCTTTCGGTGGCGCTACCGTCCAGGATGAGCACGAACCTGGTGCATTGACCGCCGTTATTCCGTCAGAGTTCCTTCCTGATGAGATGCGCGTTCTGAGAGACCCTGGAGAATTAGTCAATATTTTCATCGAATTCCTCACGGCCGCTCTTGTCGATGATACCATCCGTGTTCGCGAAGTGGCGAGGGAAGCGCTGGGATCAGAACTCAGCCCCCGCCTCTTTGCGAGATTGTTCAAGCACCTCGATGAGTGAGTCTATTGGTCCTTGTTACTGTTCAGCTTGAGCGATTTTTCACAGAATTACGCGAAACATCACCGAAGGTGCTGGCTCTGAATTCAAAGATGAGTATGGTTTGTTCCTTGACCAAGTCAGTTATAAGATTTTGATTCAGTTTGTCGCTCGGATGCTGATTGCTTGAAAGCTCATATCGGTGTTGAAATCTCTCGTTGATAATGCACAGATGCCACCCGACGAAGCCCTGAGCATTGACCTTGGGTCACTGCTTCATGTGCTTGTCGGGTTTATTTCTAGATTCAATGATCCAACTTCATACCGTATTCGCGTCAAGTTCTGTAGCTTGGTTTGCAGTGTCTGTGAGCGCTCAGATGCCCTAACACTTCGCAAGGATGACCTGTCGCGAAACCGAATTTTGGACACGATTATGGAATGGTTCCAAGATCCATCGTTGGTGAGTCCCTCGTGGATGTCTATCTGGACCGTGTTTGAACTAACTCCGGTTTCAGAATTTGGAAGCCGATATTCACCTTCAATACGACATTAATATTTCCGCCTTGCGTACGGCTGTCCAGCTTCTTGATCGCCTTAAGTTACAATCTATCGACACTAGTGTACCCCACAACGGTGACGACTTGGGGCATGCGGTCTCGCGTCTGTTCATCAGGTACTCTCACGTCCTTCTCAGGGCACTTGATGTATGTCAGTCTGAGCAACCTGTACGTTCTTTTTCTCCGTTTCCATCATCTCTTCATGATGGTCTTAGGCCCCCGACTCGACCTCCGAGGTTCCTTCTGTGCAGAAGGTAACCCACATACTTTACAATCTTTGATGCCTAGCTCATCATCATCCAGAGAATGCCGACATCCCAGAAAGAAGCCGACGTGCGAGAACTGGTCATTACCGGGCTCTCCCATCTAGTTGTTGCCAACTCTGAGAATGGTGTAAAGCATTGTATCACATTGGCCTATGACCCAGATCTCAGGAAACGGACGATATTTGTCCACGTCTTTGCTCGTGTATTGGGCAAGGGCACGAAGTTCGAGCCTCAACGTAATCCTGAACTGCAAGCTCGCCGGAATCAGCTGCGGGAGGTCTGACCGTTTATTGCAATGCTTAATCTCGACCTGATGCCTTTCCTCGTAGCTCGTCAAAGGATCTGATGTACGGATTGTCACTTTGTAGCCAAAAGTTTCCCGCTCACGCACATCTAGATGGTCCTTGCTATGGTGATATGTGAATGTTGTCCAGCCAACGAAGTTGACATGATGATCTCGGTGCTTATGAATATCTTCGACACCCGTGCCTCTCTGGTGGCGCTACTCAAGACCATGATAGATCGAGAGGTAGCACGCACAGGTAACGTCTCACCTCAGGAATTTGCGTAAGCCAACAGCACGTATAGCCAGCGATGCGGACCTGTTCAGAAGCAACTCGACTTGCACAAGATTCTTATCTGCCTTTGCCAGGATACACGGTTATAATTATCTCCGTAGTCTCATTCTGCCGCTGATCAAGACCATGACATCCATGCCCCCGGGCCATGCCTATGATCTCGACCCAACAAAAACCCCCAAACACAAGTTAGAACAGAATCAGCGAGATGTTGAGTTCATTGCGTCGTCCTTCCTTGAGATCATCGGTTCCTCGGTGCCTGCCCTTCCACCGTAAGCATCCCTCCAACTCTTCGAAGTTTCTTCTCTCATTCCTCTGAAGGATGTTTCGCGAAGTGTGCGCTCACCTGGCGAAAGTAGTGTAAGAGCTAATGCCTGTCCAACATCATGTCATCTCACACTTGACAGTTATCAAGTCTGGCCTGAATCAAAGTTCGCTGCCCTTGGTGCTTTCATGTTTCTTCGGTAAGTACAAACTAGGTGAACACAACAAACAATGTTCATTTCACCCCTAGTTTCATTTCTCCTGCCATCGTCGCTCCGGAAATAGTTGACGTTGAGGTGCCCAAAGACGAGGGAATTATTCGTCGGGGTCTCATGATCATCGCCAAGGTCATGCAAAATTTGGCCAACAACATTTTCTTCGCGAAGGAGGCACACATGGTCTGCTTAAATGAGTTTTTGAAAGCGAACATCACCAGTGTCACACGATTCCTCAGCGAAGTTAATGTGAGCGATTTCAGTGTACACATGAACAAGACTAATACAATCCTTATGCAGAAATACTCCGCAACGGCCGCCGACGAGGATGCGGGTGAATGGTTGGGTACCACTGCAGACGATACGGACACGATTGTGTTGCATCGTTTCCTAGATAAGCATGCAGACAAGATCGGCAAGGAGCTGCTCAGTTATGTGAAGCCGAATAATGAAGATGATTCGGTGACAATGGGCGCTAGACGCGCATGGGACCAACTATGTAACCTTCTTGTTGAGCTCCAGGAAGCTCCTGAAGTCCCTCGTCTTTCTCTCCTCCTAAGCTCAGAACACCGAGAATTCGTTGATTTGATGAATCGTTGCTCTCATCGTAATATCGAGCCCGTCCGAGATATATTTGTCTCTGCAGATGTCGCGGAGGTAAGTTGATGGATGTAACGATGGACATTACTAATATTTATCCTAGGATGCACCTGTCGTCTTCGTCTTGCGTGTCTGCAAGATAGATGTGGAAGCTCTCGACATCGAGCTGCTAATGTATCACATTCTAAAGGTAAGTATACACTGACTTCAGACCTGTGGGTTATTTAACCTTGCACGATTTAGATGTTGACTGGCCCTGAGTACGGGAAGAGACATTATGAGATTATCCTAGACTGCACTTCGTTCACATCGACCTCTGAGATCCCTGTCCAATGGCTAAAGACATGCTCCCAGCTCATACCGATGGACGTGCGCCAGCGGTTCATGAACGGTTACTTTTTGAACGCTAACTCGTTGACCCAACGCTACTTGAGACGAATATACAACATATCTGCAGGTTTGTGTTACCCTTCTCCGCAGACGAGTAATGACAATTGTTGGATTCATTGACAGGCACGATCCTCTCGAGCGGCATCAAGGCTTGTTCCTCTATCACCGAGTTACTGCAGCATGTCCCTCAATCATGCCTACCCGGCCTGGAGTATCCTAGTATGTGCCAGATTAGCACCACAGATTCTGTTATAACACGGAATACAGCGTCTCTGGAACAGGAAAGTAGTGTGGATTTCACCGAGGTGACAATGAGACAGGCCCATGACATACGCATGCCAGTCAATATGGAGGTTGCGCTCACCCACATCCGTATAACTTCGGTCCGTAGCTTCAGCTCCGATATTCCCATAAGCTTGACCCTAGCAACAGATTCGGGCGGTGGTCATTTCGCCCTCTCTTTCATGTAAATCGACCGAGATTATATCGTTGGCTGATGTCAGCGATGCGTACAACGTCTCGACTGGCCTCGACCCACACGAGTTTATCATAAGGCTGAGCAGACAGGGAGTGACATCTTATTTCTCCTCGCCGCATCGTGACAGTATTGTCAAGGTATGCACTTCCAATAACGTGATATTTCCTAAGGCTCACTATTTTCCTACAGGCCATCAGGTCTGCGAAGAGCCAACTTCGCGATAGCCAGGTCCTACGGATCGAGAGGTTCCCGAGATTTTCCAATATCTCCGCCACCCTTCTACACGTGGGTATGATTAATATTGACTCGGATCAAGAAGAGCTTCGCGGTGCCGCATATGACCTGCTCGGCGCGATCTGTTCATATCTTGACTATGACAAGAATCCGATCATAGCGTCTAAAGGTGAGCTTAGCTGTGTGGTCCTATTTCGTGTCTGACCTTCGTCAGCCGGCATTATTCCTGGTGACCTATCTACCTTCGTTAGCAGTCTCAGCGACCGACTTGCAGGATTCGCTCCGAAGCTCACGCTGGATTTCCTGTCTGTGATCTCCACCGGAATGGACAAGGTTGATGTCGCGCAGCGCATCAACTGTCTCCAGTATATGAGCCCATGGGTCAGAAATCTGGCTCATTTCTGCAACCCTTCAAACTCCTTGTACGAGCATTCTGGCGCGCGACTGCGCGACTGCATTCGCATATTGATAGACCTGACGATCGCGGACTTGGAGGTGTGTGCTGCCCATTGCGTTCGTATCCTTGATGATCTTGACGCACCCTGCTAGATTTCTTCTATGATCCATAAGCATATTTGGGTCGAAATTGGGAAGCTCGATGCGACAATTGTGAATGTCGTTCTGGATGAGTTGATCCGCGCAGCAGCAGACGGTGGCATCGGTTCACGTAGGTGTGAAACCATTGCCCGAACTGCAGCTGCACTCGCCTCCATTAATATGCGAGGGAAGATCTTTTCCAAGCTACGAAAGGTCCTTGGAAAGACGTCTCTGAAACCTTCGAGGACTTTGCCTGAGAATGTCCACTGGAATGAGATCGCTACGTTGACCCGGTTTGCTCTTATTGCCAGCAACCATTCGAAACAGGCAGTCTTTGACCAGCTATACGTCCCTGATATTTGCCATATCGTCACCCTCGTCGCTGGAACCGGACAAACACTGGTGCGAAAGTCTATTTACGGTATTATCATGAACTTCCTGCAGTCGCTTTTCCTCGCCAAAGCGGAAGACGCAAATGGGCCCGATCTACGCGCACTGATGGACGAGTTCATTACCATCGAGAGCCTCCAGTTATTCGGTCTCACCCGACAGTCTAGCACAAGCGAATACTGCAATTACGACCCACCGAACGACAAGGCAATGATCGATGCTCAGGAAGCTTTGATACGATTGCTCGTTAGGATCGTCGAAGTCACAGCAGGTTCAAAAGGTAAGAACTACCCAACCTGTGCCCACCTTTATCGAGTTCACCTGCACTTCAGGGGTCTTGAATGTTTGGCGAGCACGATGGATGAGCTTGGCTACGTCGACGGCTTTCCAACTCCCCACGGCGATACAAGCAAGGGCGTTCCTTGTGCTTGGCACACTGGCAACTTCGGAGGTGGACGATGATCTTGTTTATCAGATGCTCGTGGCGTTCAAGACTGCTCTGGGTCAGTCCACTGAGACGGACACGATTGCTGTGGTTTGTATGCTTCGATGCATCTGCAAGGTGGTTCCCTCCTTGCCGGAAGGATCACGGTACCTCTGTCAGGTGTTTTGGCTTGCGGTTGCCCTGCTTCAGTCCAGCTATACTTCTATTTACGCCGAAGCTGCGGACCTCTTGCGTGCAACGATCGAAACGCTCGAGCTGCATGGTGCATTTGCTGAAAACACGATTCCCAACGTCCTCTTAGATAGCCGCACGCAACTCGAGGACACTGTGTGCCAACTGGACCGCCTATTACGCCTATCCTTCGACTCCAGTTTCTCCTTCTCCTTCTCATTAGCCTCTATCATTTTCAAGGGCGTCCGTCACAGCCACCTCAAATCCTCCGCGGAGACTGTCCTTAGAAGTTTGCTCTCTGTCGCTGTGCGCTGCGGCGAACAACCTCCCGAAGGTGCACCATATGTGCTGTCTCCCGATGCACTGGGTTACTTTATTGCTTTAATTCCGTTCTCCACTACTTGCGAGTCATATATCAGACTTTTGCAAGATTGCCGTGCGGAAGAGTTCACTCCTGCCGCAAGACCGTCACATGACAATGATTTCGTCCCGCGTGTCGAGGTTGACATGCTTCCGATCACGGACAACACGGCACCATTGCTTGTGGTTTCTTTCGTCACCGCCATGCTCACGACTGCACAAGGCGATGACGCGGAAACGGAGATGCTGTATAACCTGCTTTTGGACGTCAGCATTACTTATCCGGAGCTACTGTCTATGATGTGCGACAGTTTTTCTCTGGCTCTGATTTATTTGGCTCACTTCCTCGCACCACAGCTATGACACATTGCAGGACAGGATCAAAGAGACGTTTGCTGCTTCGGGGAACGCGTCGATCATCAGGGCTGTGTCGAACATCTTCCGCCTCTCTCAGGATCCTCTACGCGCTATGACGGCGCAAGGGGGATCGATGTCCACCCTGAGTACTGTCGACGAAGGGAATGGGGCACAGGGAGTGGAGAAACGACTAGAAGAGCTGAACATGGAAGGGCTCGCGACGAGCTTCCAATTTCTGGCACCCAACAGAAGCCAATGGAGTAGGATTGCTGCGTGGATTTCAGAGCTGGTGCTCAAAATTGTCGGTTTGGAATAGGGGTTGGTACTGGACATGTATAATATCGTCTGCATATGCTTCGTCTTGCCATCGTTGTTTACCGTGTACCATATGTTGTTGTTTTTTTCGCAGATACTTTACCATGTTACAGTTCTGGCAGTTAATCTGATATCTTTGTGTCGCTGATCTGAAGTTTGAGAATGGAATGATTACTATATCTGGAAATTCCCACGAATGCATTCGCCCTTTGTAGTCACCGTGACCCCGCATTCACATATTCTGGTCTCTCAGGCTCCCATTTCATTCCAGATGCAGGTCGACTCCTCAGACTACCATCCCGCTACCCCAGACTCCCCGTTGACAAGCAGCCTTTACCATGCGACGAGCACCATCGACGACCTCACACTTGCCCTGACCAACTTCTCTAGGGTGCCCTCTCCCGAGCCTCAGAGGCCGATCTGTTGCTGTTGTGGAAGTGAAGAGTGCGACGCTACAAAGGCCTGGCTCGTTCTCAAATCCAAGCTCGAGAGCAGGCTTATTCTCAGTGCAGGTGAGTCTGAATGCCAGGGCGGGCACCACCAGTATGCCCATCCCCGTCACAGAGGTCGGGTCTGCATTGCTTCAGCGCCATGAGGCATATGTACGCAGGCACGAGGTTTGTCTCACATGCACGCTCCATGATGCCATGTCCTCACCTCCAGCACAGCCGAGCGGTTCTGCCCTACGGAAAGTTACGCAAGATAATGCGCTTCGAGATGCCAAGATAGACCAGGCCGAAGTGGACACACGAGTGGCCGAGCTACTGAAAGAGAATGCGGTGCTCGAGAAGGTCAGTCTTTCATGTCCATTTTGGATTCGCACGCCGCGGTCCTGACAGGTCTCGTGCAGCGGCTTACCCAGGCACTTTTGAACAACGAGGTTACCGAGGTGTCAAAAAAGACCTTGCTACATGAATTGGAGGAGGCACGCAGTGCAGTCTCGAGATTGAGCGCTCATCACGCGCGTACTGTGGGGTTGGATACCAGGTTATCCGCTGTCCTCCAGGAGAATGACGATATTCGGCAAGAGCGTGACAGCCAGGCTCAGCAGGCAAAGCTCGCAGAGGCGCGTCTGGCTGCCCTCAAGGATCGTACAGGTGAATAATTCCTGACAGGATTGAAAGAGATGCCGACTCACAGTTTCATCTAGACAAATTACAGGCTGAAGTCCGCCGATTGCAAGATGACCTCGAGATCAGACGCTTACAACGTTTAGAGTCTTCAGATTCACTCTTACAGGACGTACGCTCCAGGCTGGAGGGTCTTCAAATTTCCGTTCGTCTCCCGGTGGTCGACTTTGCGTCGTGTGACTCATTTCCGGTTTTTTAGCATGTCGCCAAGTCTGTTGCGGAAGAAGACCCGGAAGTTATCAAAGTCATCGAGTCTTTGGTAGAGGACAATGAGATGCTAAAAGCAGACAATAAAGAGTTGCATAAAATATTGACAGAGTCGCGCGAGGATTTGCAGGCGTTGCAGAGGGAATTGGGAGAACAGAGCATCGCGCCACCTATACGAGGTAAAACTTCTCTACATATCTTTGGAATAACAGAGGTTGACCGGTCGACTAGTCGAGACTCCATCGAAACACTGTCGAGCGTTGAGTGGGCCGTCTTCCTTTGCCAAAGACTCGGTAAGAGACGCGGTTCTAGTTTCATGTATTGCCTGACAAGAGTCAAAGCCTTTTAGCTCCACTAGACGTCCATCCAGTGTCGAGTCACGATCCCACCGTGCATATGTAAGTGATCCTCATTTCATGTTAGTATAGCTCACTCTTGGTGTCAGGAACCATTGACTCCTGAGACTGGTCGCAGACCACTCTCTCCAGCAGACTCCTTATTGACTTCAGCAACGGGGTATACCAATTTCGTTCATCCCCAACCTCGATACGCACTGTCCCGTCACAGCCTCGATACGGATAATGAACCAGGATATGATCAGGGGCTGCTGCTGCCGAATCAAGTAACGAAAGCCGTACAGACCGACCGATGGCCTGGGCTACATGCTGTCAGTCAAACGTTACCGTCTTTTATGGATCAGTCGTCTGTATTCCCTCACGACGGGCACTCGGATTCCTCGTCACTGCTTGATGGTATTGGTTCGCCGATGTCCAGCCTGTTGGAGCGCATGCATTCCCTTCTCCATCGCATGACACAGGCTGACGCCCTTACGCTCACGAACCGCCTCAAACGCCAGCACTTGCGTGGCGCAGACGTCAAACATCTTTCCCGAACAACCGTTGGTAATATTTTATCGGACGTCTCGCATCTTCGGGCGCAGTACCGAGTGTGGCTCGAAGACGATAAGATAACCACGTTGTGTACACGGAAGGATCTTCGGGGGCTGTTCAAGCTATTCAAGGAAGTCCTCGAGGAGATGGGTCAAATGCGCGTCACTCTGAATGATGTCATACTGGAGCCGACTGTTGCAGTTAAAGTCAGCGAGATGGCCCTCGATCCGGCGAAAGCGGAGGCGATGGACAAGCAGAGAAAGGTGATCGGCACCGGAGCCAGTTGGATGGCTCCATTCTCGAAGCTTTTTGGTCCTTCGTCATATGATGCGAGCCTACTGCCTTCTACACCGCGAATACCTCCGCGGCCAACTAGCAGAGGCCACGGAAGCATTCGTCCCTCACGTCCAGTGCCTAAGATCGGCCCAGCACTTGCGGCCTCCGCTACTACGGTTAACGTCGAATTTTCTGTGACTGGTGCTGGTAAATCGGTGACCAGCATATTTTCGGCACACCCGGATAATGAAGGGGCACACGGTCATCCTCCGAGTCTAAACAGTCTCCCCCATCCATCCGCGTCGACACAAACCAACGTCCGTAGTGTAATGGGCATCTTCGCGGGTGCACCACATCCAGATGACACGTCAGATCCATGGGTTGTCCTGCCTCGCGCACCTCGTCGTGTCCAGTCCGCATTTCTAACTGCGGGGGCCGCAGAAACTAGTACCGCCACCATAGGCAGATCCGCAGCCAGGAAGCGAAAACCGTCCCAGCTCTCACGAGACGTGGATGCAATCCTTGACGCTCCCCCTGTTTCTAGCCGGAGTATTGAAGATTCGGAGATAGATGATATCCCCGGTCCTCTACTTGAATGTAACCTCCGCCGGCGTGGTCTCTCGGATTCTTCCATCCACTCGACGTTCATGATCCAAAGTGGGGGTGGGGATGAGAGAGCCGCTCATCCCGCTGACCCAGCTGGGCCTTGGTTGGAGCGTACGTCGGTGTTACGAACACTAAGCCGAACGGTGCAAAACTTCAAACAAGTCGCATCGCACACGATTTCCGGAGTTGCTCATACCTCTTCTGTGCCACCACAAGCTTCGACACCTGACTCCGTTCCCGGGCCATCTGATTCCTGTCCTCCTGTTTCTGGTGGTAGCTTGAACATCCCGCATTCTCAGCCACCCCGAGTCTCCTCCCCGACGCTGACGTCTTTAATCCCGAGTCTAACGTCTTGGGCAGCGGCTGGAGTCGCTCTCGAATCCACACACCCTCGTAGCCTCCACGGTAGTCTTCGGGAGGACGGTGGCGTACCTCGACTGTTTGGCCGGGAAGGCCAGGGGAGGGATATCTAGTTGAGGGCGTTGATGACATCACCTTATTTTAGTTGTATCTTTCCTGGTTCATAGCACGGATTATATGTTGGGGTCAACTTGACTTTTAATTATTACTCATTCATTTACGTCCGTTCATTTGTATCATTATTGACCCGATGGATTCAATAAATGTTGAAACCACTGGCTGATGGACTCGAAGAAGTAACTACTGGGTGCTCGGATGTTGGAGCTGAGGTAAGAGCATTAGGCGGTTCGCGTTCAAGTTACCCGCGCCAGGTCTCTCAAATTTGTCAGGGGCATGACAAGCTCTGCCACCAGCACCCCAAGCTGGAATCTCTACAACCTCAGGTAAGTCTCTTCCTTAGATACTTGGGGTGGTGAACCTCATAGACTAACTCGTTTTTATTTCATTTATCCGTAGGCATGATTTGTCGGATCTGAAAGTTCGGTGGCCATAACCCCTGAGCTCATTTTGAGACTGTTACAGGCTGTTACAAGCACGGCATTATTATTTTTTAGTCCCTCATTTTTTAGTCCCTCATTTGAAAAAATGTAGACTATCTCTTGTAAGTTTTTCAAGTCTGTAGAATGTCAGGAAACGTCTCAGAAGCAGTA
>JBBPUO010000005.1:116253-133647 GCA_038094755.1 Caloboletus firmus | reverse complement strand
GGCTGTTACAAGCACGGCATTATTATTTTTTAGTCCCTCATTTTTTAGTCCCTCATTTGAAAAAATGTAGACTATCTCTTGTAAGTTTTTCAAGTCTGTAGAATGTCAGGAAACGTCTCAGAAGCAGTACAGTGAAGTACTTGAATGAAGTTACTCCGGTCTGCATGACGGTGCGTAACGTTATCTCTACGGCTAGGGAAACTAACCGAGTTTCACTGATACATTCATAAACACTTGCCAGCTATTTCATCCCTTCCGTTACTCGGTCTCTTAGCTGGCGAACAATCATGATAGAGTCCTGAATATGGATGAACTGCAACTGTCGACCAGCTGTTCCTCATGGCGCATCTCGATTGAATGTCTCTATCGATCTCCAGATTGTAAAAGGTCCGGAGGGGAAAAGTTGCTTTTTTTGCCAAGAAAATCGCGATGCAGCCAGTATATCCACTAATAAATCCCAGCAGAAGAGTCACAAACCAAACAGGTTACTGGCGTCTACGGCTACAGGTCGTCTCCAACATAAGTGCATGAAAGATGAGGCACGACCGTCAATCTCTAGTGGTCAATTTCTAAGCGCGATTCAGCCATCATAGCCTGGAGGAAGATCTGCATAGGTTGCGGGTCCACTCGCTGAGGATGTGCTAGGAGATGTATACTCGGCTGTGAGGGCATGTTGCATGAACGGACAGAACCAACCAAAAACCTCAAAATCACGAACGTAAATGTTCTTCGTCCTCGACCGATTGTCTCTTCATAAATATCGCCCTCTCGCGCGTCTTCTCCAGAATACTCACAAATCTGAACATCCCCGTATTGAGGAGTCTGATTTCGAGTGTGGTCCCATCCGTCAGATCACCTTCAAGCGTGGGTTTCACGCCAATCGTGAGATGGTTCGCCCCGAATACGGGCTGCTCGAACTTGGAGGAGAGAATCGAAGGCAGGGGTATCGTCAAGGACTTGAAGGACGACTTGACGGCAGAGTTAGTCCAGATGAGCTGTTTTCCAGCGGGGGTGATCGTCAAGACGGGTCTGACTAGTACATGTGCTAGCGCATACCCGTTGATCTGTGAGGGTCATGGCACCGACTCCCTCGAGCTTCTTCAGCTCGCCGTTCGTTCCGGAGGATGCAGACGGTGCGGCTGGAACGGTGAGGTTGCATTTGACGTTATCAATAGTCTCGATAAAGCTTTCTCCCTGCAGGAGCAAGGGTCTTGCATCGACAATCGTCACCCAATTAAGCGCCATTAAATCGAAGGCTCAGAGTCAGACATAGTACAATCGGGTATACGTAAGTTATATGGCCCTCGAAAGGGCATGGGGCATTGGTTTTTGGAGGAGATTAAAATGCCAAGGCTACCTAGCGCAATGGTAGCGCGTTTGGCTTCGATTGCCTAACGGTACCAAAAGGTTGCAGGTTCGAGTCCTGCGGTGGTCATATTTTTGCTTCATTCGCGCGATAAAACAGAGGACCTGACACAATACAAAACCTACATCATTTCTTGTGTTAGTCTTCCAATCCAAACTGTCTTCTATGAAACTCGCAAGGTGTGCTCCCAATAGCTATTCCTTCACCAGCTACTAACCTCCTGACCTTTTCTTGTCCATCCACGTCGAGCAGTACACAATGTTCCTCCGTGACCGCATCTTTAAAATGGTATTTTTGACATACCCCTTCACCGGAAGGATGCGGACAGAGTTCATCATCCTCAGCTTCCGAGGGGTCTGTGAGGAATGGGTGATATAACGCGCTGCGTGGGGTAATACGGCGGTGTGATTCCGGTTCCATTAATTGCTTCAGGAGTGACAACGCATTTTCTACGTCGACTCTGTGCGAGTCTTCCGTAGGATATGGTGGGACCGTGTGCGCTGGTGTGGAAGAACCTGATGATGAGTGGTCCCCACTATACTTGGGGGAAAACGACGACTGCGCCGATGACGACGATAGAGGGGGGCCAGGCGTAGATTGTGCTTCGCACGTGTTGTACGGATAGTAACGAGGGTCAGGGCGGGGCACTCGCATCAATTCGGGGTTTTGCTTCTCAACAAATTCTCGCCAACTGATACCCTCGAGGGTTAAGGATGGCACATTTGTCGCGAACGTGCGACCTGAGATATCATATTATAAAAAATCATTCGAAATGAAACCGCACGAACTGTGTAGGATAGCAGCCTTCTCCATCTTCTGCCGACCGACAATGGTGGCGATTTCCATTAGGGCCTCGATGTCGTCGCTCGATTGGAATAGAGGGAATTTTCTTGTCAAAAAGAAAAGCAAGATTATCCCGGCTGCCCAAACATCAATTGCTTTCGCAGGGACTCAGGTCACAAGCTTCCCTTCAAACGTAAATGAGCTCACCTCCTGTTTGTGATCCGCATTTTAACAGAACTTCTGGAGCCCGGAATCCCCGCGTACCCGCTCGATTAGCCTTTGAATGCGGCCTACAGATCGCTGAGACGGGTCAAATAAGCAGTTGGCACGTTGAAAACAAACCGAGTGTCTTTCTCGGGATATCCGACTCTATCACTTGCCCACGAGCTTTTATGTCGAGCCTCCTTTTGCATTTTTTTGAGGTGGTCCGCGTCGTACTCCTCTCGGGATTTGATCTTTCCATGCGGGAATTCCTGCGACGGCGGGGTATGGAGGCATGCTCCATGCATTGGCATTGACGAGTCCATTCGCTGATGCCCAGAGATGAACAGGGTTTAACAGGAGAGATTGTTCGAGACGTACACTAGCTAGTCCAAAGTCACATAAGGTACCGATACCGGTCCGAGGGTCAAAGAGAAAGTTTGCAGGTTTGACATCGCGATGGATGATACCTCGAGCATGGACATCGCGCAGGGCCCGAAACATACACCGGAAGTATGTTTTTATGCCTAGCATTGAGAGGTCCATGAAAAAGTTCTAAGAAGAGTTGCGAGTGATGTGAAAAGGGGGTGACCTAGACACTTACGCGAAAATCCTCATTGCGGTTGTAGGGCATGATCGCGACTACTTGATCTCGATTGCGGAAGGCGGTGATTAGCTGGCATGTGTGGCGAGTTCCTCGACAGTCTTCCATAATGTGTATCTCATTTCGCATACGTTCGGGATTGCTCGTCACGTAGATACGTTTAATGGCAACGAAGACTTTACTCCCTTTGGGGTATGGCACTGTTTGATAGTATGCTGATGACGAAGGAGAATGATGGCCATGCCATGGCGTGTTATCCCACTTGGTATGATACCACAGGTCGATGGCCTTGTACACGGAGGAGAAAGTCCCCGTGCCTAGACGGTCCACTACTCTGTAGTCGTGTGATAGTTGGGGTACTGCTCCCAGCAAACTGGCGATTTCCAGCTGAATCTCTTCCCGCTCGTCTGCGGGCTTGAGGAATATCGTCATCTCCTCATCCGCCTCCCCCGGTGCGTCTGCGTCCTCGCCGTCACCATCTTCGTCATCTTCATAACCGTCTAGGTCGCACATATCCTGCGGACAGTCCATCGAGTTCGGTTCCTCATCTCCTTCATCAAGATCGACCATAATAGGGAGTTCGTCTGCGTTTGACCTTGACTTTATAGCGGATAGTGGTCGATTGTATAGCTGAGCAAGGTGGTTATGGTAGTCAACCATCTCTTGGTGGCCACAACTGCCACCGCCATCTTCAGAGGTGAAGTCTTGAACACCATGCACTTGCCGTGCGGATAAATACTCTCCGTGGTATGCCCTGTTCCGGGGATCTGAGGAACCGACTTCCAAGGGGTTGGAAGAGTGTTGGGAGAGCAGCATGGTGGTGGCAGAGTGGTAGAGTGGTAGGAGGGGGTCGTACTTGTAAGTCAAAGTCTGTGCTCGTTAATTGTGGTGAGGACAAGGAACGACGATGAATATATGCTTGTTGCCTGACGCGCCTGGTTCGCGTAGTCTGTCATCATCACGTGCGCGAAGATCTAACAAAAAGCAATGACCACCGCAGGACTCGAACCTGCAACCTTTTGGTACCGTTGGGCAATCGAAGCCAAACGCGCTACCATTGCGCTAGGTAGCCATTAATAGGGTAACACCGTCGGATAACTACGAGGCGTTTCTATCATCGCAGCATATTGAGCAAGTTCGCCGCAAATACTAGCAGTTGGTGTTCTCATGTCGTTGACAGCGTGAAAGCGATTTACCTCCATGAACCTCCCAGAAGAGTTAAGAGTCTGGTTCATAAGCCTACTCCAACACCCGCTCTTCTCGCAGATTGCACCTTACGTTGTTCTCTTCCTTTTTCCTCTCACCGCGTTTGTCTGCGCCCAAACCGCCGAAGCGTCGTCGTTTGGGACTACGTCATTCGTCATGGTCCTCGAAACTCTCGGTTCGTTCTTTCCTTGGAATTGGGGAGGCAGCCAATCGAATGCCGTACCACCACATGAGGCAAAAAAGCTCAGGAAGAAACACGTTCGTACTCGCATTGAACAGCTGGAGCTGAACGGATATGCTAGACCAGGTGCGCCCAGTCTTCGACTTTCAAATAATGGTCTCTGACCTTCCGGTACAGATACTAGACAAGAACTGGTCGAAAGCTATTATCCCGGCCTCGTCAATATCTCAGGCACATACTGCTTCATGAACTCCACTATCCAGGTCACTCATCACCAACGATCTCTATGCATACCATTTCTCACTATTATCCTTAGGCAATGGCCTCTTTATCCTACCTGCAACCTTACCTAGCCGCTGCTCACGACAAGGCCGTGCAGCTAGACGTTGCCTTGCCAGTCATCGACGCCCTCCTCGCATTGCTACAGGGTCTGTGTGGCATCTTCGGAAAGATCCATTTCCACTGAAAGGCATGTTTTCAGAATTAAATGCTCCTCGGCGTTCATATCGTGCAATCCGACCTCTCGAGATCATCGAGGCTCTGGTGAACCATTCTCTTGGAAAGCACAACACCCTCTTCTCTTCCCGCGAACATCAGGATGCCCAGGAGCTGTTCCAACTTGTCTCCGAATGCATAAAGAAGGAAATCGCTGCCATCAACAGGGAACGTCAACGAGATCGTGGCCTCGGAGGGTTATCGCAGCTTGATGGGGAAGCTGGCAGGGATATAGGGATGACCGTATTCGACGGGCTAACAGCCAACAGGAGAAGTTGCGTGGAATGCGGATACACAGAAGCCGTCATGCACTTTGCCTTTGATAGCTGGCAACTAGCGGTCCCGAGATACGTTGTGAGTTACCTTACCGATGGAGCTCTGCTGCACTTACCATGTGCCAGGCAAGTTGCCGACTCGAGGACTGTCTCGCTGAATACACCAAGCTTGAAATGCTGACCGATTGCATTTGTCGCAAGTGTTCGGTGATTGCAACTCACGAACGCCTTGCACTAGAAGCAGAACGTCTGGAGAAACTCGTCGGTTCGGATTCTCAAGCCACAATTTCGAAAAAACGCAAAGCAAAGGAAGCAAGGAAACTAGAGGTGAAATTAAGAGCATCGTTGGATCATGGTCGACTGGAAGAGGACGTGAAGGGAGTGAGACTGGACAAGGTGCTTAGCAGAGCCTCCACGAAGCAAGCAATGATTGCAAGGGTATATCTATCTCCAATTCCGATCCATGGTGTGGTCTAACCTTAACCAAGCCTCCACTAGTGCTTGCACTCCACCTCAATCGTTCACTAAGTTATGGCCAGTTTGCAATGAAGAACTCAATACGAATCATCTTTCCCGAAATCTTAGACCTCACACCATTCATGACGTCCGGGAGTCTTTCCACCGTCCCTTCAGTTCCAATCTCCGCACCACCTCCTAACCTGCCTCGCTCTACTACACCCACCCAGGCCATGTACTCGACACCCAGGACCATATATCGCCTGGCCGCCATTGTCTGTCATTATGGCCAACATTCCTTTGGACACTATGTCTGTTTCCGACGAAAACCTCGACCTCCATCATGTGGTGTGGCTCGCTTTGCCCCGCCGCGTTTGGTTCACCCTCTGGGGTGCGAGTGTGAACAATGTTTGCGGTACGGAAATATCAGAGATGACGATGACCTGGTCGACTCGATGTATCGGCCTGGCCGGGGCTGGCTGCGCATTAGCGACGATTCCGTGAAAGAGTGTGGTATTGAAACTGTACTACAGGAAGGTTCAGGAGCGTTCATGCTCTATTACGAACGTGTGGTACAGTCACGCCCTGGTATTTACCCACTTCACGGCTCACCACGAAGCTCAGAGGAGACCCTTAAGCCGAACCACTCAACTAGTGGTGTCAACGAGTCCACGACGTCACTAGCCTCGAGAGATGAGATGGAGAGGTCAGTGTATGGTGCTCGGATTGTGCGGAGTGTGGCTGCGGGGAGAAGGAGAAGTGCATCACTCGCACCATCGGAACTAGGTTCAGGCAAAGACTTCCTGCCGAATGGGAACGGGACTACCGCTTCCTTGATCCTACCAAACGGAAATGCCAGTCACTCGTCTGCAACTCTGAAACTGAGCAGGCCGCGAATCCATGGCGCTGGCTCCTCGACGGAGTCACTGAATCCATCGAATCTATCAGCGTCAGCCCCTGATCTCCGTAGCCATCCCCCTTCCGCTCCCTTATCACAACCCCCATCGACTCCTGCACTCCGTCATGCGTCAATGCGATCTCTACAATCTGCTATAGTGGGCCTTCAAGCATAAATAAAATTATATCTCATCATCATGCTCAGTATTACATACTTTTGTTATTTTGCACCCATGTATCTTCAACACCCCCCGGCTACAATTGTTCTAATTCTTTTGTCTGTCATATTCGCTACGTTCATACAACATAGATTTGGCTATTCAGACTCTTTCATGAGCACGAGAAACGGACGAGTAGATTAAATTTTCTGTCATCATCATGTGTGCCAAAAGAACTACTTTCACGACCTACTAACTGGCCCACTATCAACACACGTCTAAGCATTTCCATCAAGCCAATGAGTGTAAAAAAAACCCTGCTAATGCCCCGCACCGCAGTCCACGCCGTGGACAATACAACGGAGAGATGCCCACAAGCTATCATACGAGTGAAAACGTTGCACTCCTTGACGGAGCTTCAAGTATCGTAACCGTGAGCGGCGCACCCTGGTTGGAGGGCGAAGGATACATAACAATACAAAACATTCGAGTCCGGGAAGCGAGGCAAACGAAGTGGGACGACAGGTAAGCGATTACCAGTAGATTCGTCGCTCAACAGTGCGCTGCTTGAGGGCAGGAGCAGGCCTAGAGTAGGACACCGTGCGTCTCACACGAGTGACGGTGGGGTACCTAGAGGAGTCGGTGAACCAATGCACCGCGCCGAATGAATGTTGAGAATCACCATGCCTGGTAAATTTCGTTTGCTTCAAGCTGGACTTCGAGGATTTGGCGACCCTGTAACAATGTTGGCTGCTGGAGCAATTTAAAAGAAAGTTCTCGACATACGAAGGTGTCGGTGAAAGATCCCACAACAAGACCTTCCTTGCGACCATAGCGGTCATGGTTGACAGCGACGAGGTCACCAGGCTAAAGTAAGTTGAACGTTCAACGTCAGAGCAGACGACGAAAATAAGACGACGAACAGTAATTTCGCCAGTAACAGATTTGTACTCCTCGATTCTCTCGTAGGTAGCCATTTGGGATGAAGACAAGGAAAAAAGCGGCGAGGAAATAAAAAGGTGGAAAAGGTGCGGGAAAAAAGCAACGAAGTTGGGTTTTTATAGATTAGATTCCCGCAATTGCGCTGGCTGTCCTCAAAAGGTGAGGCAGGACACGAGGCACATATTGTCGTGGAAATTGTCCGCCTTTGTTGTCTCCCTGCCGAGTAATAACCGACCAACGTAAGTTCTCCCGTCCGCCGTCAGATTCACCATTGTTCTAGTAGTGTAACCCAGCTCGTCGTTGTTTGGCATAGAGCTCGACCGTCTGTACACCGGTTGCAGCGACGTTCGAAATGGAAGCGGGCCTTGATCATTACGTTCCTGCGACACGAGCCTGCCTCGCGGCAACACGATTAAAATAGGAAAATTCGGCTATTGTCGCAAGGGGTCTGTAGGAAGATAAGAAGACGCGAGATCACAGCTTGGTTACAATACGATTGCAGTTACATATAAGTGTAGGATCTGTCACAGGCAAGTACTTGAGTGCTGAGGTGATTATAGTGCAATAATTGGTCAACTAGCCTTGATAAACCGCTTGCTCAACGTTCGCAGCCACTGCAGAACGAAATCTAAAAAATTGAAAAGCGTGCCCACCCTTCACGGACCATCGTCTACAGAGGGCCATTTTGGCTCGAAACGTAGGGGAGTCTGACTTCTTTCGTGTATGCCACGAAGGATCTCTTCTCCACAGTCGTGATAGGCCCTCCCGAGCTCGGTGTCCCGGGTATAATATGGTCGGCGGACAGCATACGATGCCATGGCATTGCGTTTACGGACGAGTGAGTTTAGTTGCGCGATGGCAGTGTCATGGTAAGAGCGTTCTCGTTCCTCCCATTCCCGATCACGCAGAGACGCAACTGTGTTCGATGATAATGACAGTGAGAAAGCAGCAGGTTGAGTTATGGTCAATGTCCGAATCGCGCGCCTGGTCCAAGACTGTCTCAGGGTTTCACGAAAGGTGCTCACTGCAGCTTCCAGCTGTATAGCCTAACGTTTAGCTTGCAGGCAAACGAGGCGAGATCATGCATGACTGACCCATTTGAACTTCGACCCACGAAGGAGCAGCGCTATTGCGCTGCACTATTCGATTCATGAGAAACTCCTCCCTGGCAATGAACGGATTGCGCTCCTCGCTCAGCCGCGCGATTGACTGCCCCCTGCCTTTCACCTTGTCGAACTGGCCTGAAAGCCGTGCTTTCTGTATTGATCACGGAATGAGTTAATGTTAAGTGCGCAGGAAACCTTCGTACCTCTATACGATCTTCTACGAGGTTCTGCCATCCTTTCAGACTGGCAGGGTTTATTCGAGAGGAACTCTGTCCATCACCGGTAATCCCATCTCTCAGGCCAAGTCGGTAGTCCAAAGTCGACTCGCGTGCGTGCGACAACCGACGAGCTTGCTGTTTGCGCTTCTCCAGCTCTCGCTCGGTTCGTCTTGTGCGCTCATAGCTGTCGTCAGATCCAGCGGATGAGCAAGCAGAGGATGGTGCAAAATTGCCCAATTTTATCGATGCAGTCGCATGCGAAGGTGCCTTAAAGGTAGTATGCCAAGGTCTATGGCCCTTGATGTTGGGAGACAATGGCAGGTCCGCAATTTCTTGCCACGGGCGTGCAGGAGTAGCCCCTTGCGCAGAGACGACGAACTGCTGGACCTGCGGAGGTGATTCCTTCACTTTTCGGTCCGCGGTTCGGACGGGCCCAAACCGAAGGGGTTTGTATTTGTCGACCAGCATCCGCAAAACCGCATCTTGCATTGATTCTTCACCCGTCCAGTTCTGGTGTTGACACTCCAGTTGCGTCAATTTGCTGGTACTGCCTTCTTTGGAGGCAGCTCCATTGCTTTCTCTACCTTCTTCTCGAACAGCATCTGCAAAAAGTCTTTCACTAGTGCTCTGGTTTACGGGTCCAAGGACGGGAGCGCAGTGGTGAATGGAACGAAGGGCGGGATGCTGGGGAGGACATAGTCGTGGGTTGAGATGATTTATCACTGTTGAGCGGACGGGCCTCGACCAGAGCGATATGCTTGTCATGGATTGAAAAAGATAGTTGGGATATGCATGCTAGGTCGTCTAGGTCGTTGGGCCACAGGTTACCTACACCCACGGGGCGGTACTAAGAAAAGGCATCCGATTGGTTGAAGATCCCTGGCAACACACAAGTGGTAGTACAAGGTGTACAGTACTAGTACTAGTAGCTTGGTTCACAATTACAAGTATATACCTCTTCGATGGTGACCTTTCCATTCAAACAAGGTTAGATGGGTACTGGAAGTCCTCCAGCCCCACGAAGTTCTCCTTGATGCTTCTGGCAGACACGAAGCGATAGAAGAGACTAATGCTCCCTGCTTTGTCGTTTGTCCCGCTTGCACGTGCGCCGCCGAAAGGTTGCTGTCCGACAACAGCACCTGTGCACTTCTCATTATAGTACACATTACCCGCCGCGTTGCGCAACTTGTTCGTCGCAGTGAGGAGCGCCTTTCGGTCAGCGGCAAAGCTACAACCAAATTAAGCATCTGGTTCTCAAATGGATTAGGGTTGACCTACATAGATCCAGTCAGAGCATAGACAGACGTATTGTCAATCAGTTCCAGGGTCCTCCCAAAGTCCGCATCATCGTATACGTAGACCTGTGTGACAGTACGCTTCCAGCAAGTCCTACTGAGCTCGAATCGGATAGTTACCGTAACTACCGGACCAAAAATCTCCTCAGTCATAGTCACTGATTGAGGGTCCTTTGTCAAGATGACAGTTGGCTGAATGAAGAAGCCCTTGGAATCGTTCCCTAGAGGTACAGTAATAGTCTATGCTTAGCCCCCAAGATGCGCGCCAACTTACCATTTCCTCCAATGAGAATTTCACCGCCAGCAGCCTTTGCCTTCTCAATATAGGCCAGGATCCTGTCGTACGCTGTTCGGCCACTGAAACAACTCATCTATGGATGGCAGACATGTGATAGAAATGAAATGTTACATGACGGGACCCATGAAGTGAGCAAAGTCTTGGACAGCTCCAACTTTGATTTTCGCGATCTCAGCCAAGAACTGGTCTTTGAATCCACCGTTCCAGACTGAAGAAGATACATACAACCTGGAAAGCGCAGAGCACTTTTGTCCTGTGACGGGATCAAGTGTTTTGGCTCGAAGCCAACATGGATGGGTAGTTTACCTTGATATTCGAAGCCTGCCCTGAGACTCTGGAGCACTGCATTATGGATTTCCGCGGACTTGTGAATGATGTGGAAGTTTTTTCCACCAGTTTCACCGACAATCCTAGGGTAACTTCTGTATTTATCGACATTCGCGGCAATATCCTTCCAGAGCTTCCTGAATACAAAGGTACTTCCAGTGAAATGCAACGCTGCAAAATTAGGATGTCTGATGGCCTGCGCCACGACTTCTGGCGGTGGCCCAGGAACAAATTGGATGACGCCAGGAGGGACACCGGCCTCCGCGAGAACTTGGTAAATAAGGTAATTTGAATAGGTGGCTGCAGGCGATGGCTTCCAAACCACAACATTCCCGACCAACGCGGGAGCTAGGTAAAACCAAGTTCAAAATAAGATTACCATAAAAGCTACTAGTAGATAAAGACACACCTCCGGGAAGGTTCCCGCCAATGGCGGTGAAGTTAAATGGAGAGACGGCTAACACGAAACCTTCAAGTGCTCGATACTCGACACGGCTATGAGCGCATCAGAGGGGGGTCGGGCAATACATACTAGATCGACTCACTTCCAAGACCCCTGTGCATTTTTGGGAGGCTGTTGAGCATAAAGCTCTTCCACATACTTCACACCAAAACGGAAGAAATCGGAGAGCTATCATACAAAATTAGAGCCAGATAGTTATCATGATGGCGGCCTGAAAGCTGACGCACCTCGGCGGCGGCATCAACCTCAGCTTGCCAAGTGTTCTTGCCTTGACCGAGCATGGTGGCTGCCATCAGCTTGTAGCGATACTTACCACTAACAAGCTCCGCAGCGCGGAGAAAGATGGCGGCCCTATCATTCCATGGTAAAGCTTCCCATTCTGCCTTTGCGGCGAGGGCTCCGCTGATCGCGGTCGCGACCGTGGCCTCGTCTGCCTCATGGTAGGTACACAGGTGTCTGGCATGATCTGATGGTATGGCTTGCTTCGCCAGTCTTCCAGTTTTGATCTGAATCGCCGAATGTATTCAGTGATGAGTTGTGAACCGATACCTGTGCCAAACCTCTTTGCCGTTGACAATGCAGGGTACCTCGAAAGGTAGTTCCTGTTCCATCTGTTTCAAGATTGCTTCTAGGCCCCTTCGCTCTGGCGAGCCCACAGCATAACTCCTCTGTAGCCTTCTGGGTGATCGAGCAGGTCTGAACGACGCTCATTTGCTTACCATCGGTTCATTGTCGACAACTGGCACTTTGAACGAGGCGAGCTGTGGTGTGGTCATGGTCTTTGGATGTTCGCAAAGGCACTCTTCGACGTCGAGTGGCAGTTATGTATGGAGATCGATATCACTGGAACGGATCTTGCATGCGAACGACGTTTAGGCTATATATAAAATCACCGCCAACAGCGGTAAATGAGATTGCGATTAGTACACATGCAGTGCGATAGCATCTATGTAGCTAGCGAAAGGTATTATGCTACGATGTCTGCATTAAATTAGTGTTCATTGTGATATTATAGCGCAGTGGCACGGGTGGGGTGCTTGGAGTCGGATGGAACACAAACTAAGTAGATACAAAATCCTTGGGACGTGTTGGAGATGAAGGAATGCGACCAAGCCAAAGAGTGGTACAGATACAAGATCACGGGGTAGGGTACGGAAAATGATGTCTAACTCATATCGTAGAAGGAAGTTCGTCAATCTGCTTCTTCAGATTCACAAAGAATGCGTGTGCGTCAAGAATGCTCCCAGCACACCGAATACACCCCGACTCCTGTGCAACTCGTGCTAGAAATGGCATGGTGAAGATGACGTCGGTCGTTGGCCGTACAGAGAGTTCCTCCCTTGCCAACTTCTCGAACTCTTTCCACCACTTTGGTGGAACGAAAGCGCCGTAAAATGGCCCCGAGCACTGTATGCATTTGACGTCCTGTGGTATTTTCAAAAGGGCCCGCGCAGCTTCCGCACGCGTCCTGTGGAGCACCAAAAGTCGATGATAGGCATGAGCGGAGATGTATTTGAGATCATCGGACAGAGGACAGTCAAGGATGTTACAAGAGAGCGTGTGCCGCGAAGCCACCTGTGCTTCGTACTCGAAGTCGAACCGACTGGCGATGGCGTACACACGCGTAGGGCTTTCGTCCAGGAAGCGAGGTGACAAGAGTTCTTTGCGTAGAGCAGCTATAGGACCCAGGAAGTCGTATTTCGCAAACGTGGTGAGAAGAGCGGCAAGCTCGTCCAATGACGTGATGATGGGGTCTGGCTCCGGGTAGATGAACTGGAGCAAAGCGCTAACGACGGAGCTATGCTCCGACACGGGAATCCCTGGACGATGTTCTTTGCTGTCTGAGGGAGGCTGAGGAAGAGCAAACATATGTTCAAAGAAGGGAGAGGCAGCAGCCAAGATGCAGCGGTGGACATAAAACTTGATGCCATCTGCAGACTCGAGAAAGACGTCGGCGTCCTCTGAGGATGAGTCGCGGTCAAAGACCGTCATAGTGAGGGTGTGGTTGAAAGTCAAGTCGCAGCAATTTGGCGCAGCTGTGTGTGCTCAACAATAGATTTATAGGCTCCGTGTGAGTCAAGCTGGGGCACGGCGTGGGAGTAGATATGGAGATGCCTGGAGAGGGCTTGACACTTACATACTTGGGAATGTGCGGGTGGTCTGAACTACAAGACAGGGTGAAGTGGCAGTGCATTGTCTTACAAATGCGCCACATTCTGACTGCCCGGATTAGGGGCGACGGTCGGGCGATCGCCGCGGTGACCGGGAGCGCCGTCGGCGTTCCGGAGATCGATCCCGCTTGCTGTGGTCTCGCTTTCGGTGGTGCGATGACCCAACAACCGGGACCTCAAATACCATCCCGTAGTCACCACGTCCATTCTCTCTCGGGCTCTGTCGATATCTGCGAGTCTCTTCTAAATCATCTCGACCCGCGAAGCCCCCCCTTGCTCTCCAGCGCGGACCTAATTTAGGGTTGTTGGACCACGAGCCGTTCATCCGAGCCACGGACTGGGAGCTGAGCAGGATCCCCATTAGCAAAAGTAGGCAGTGCGATAAGCATACTTACAAGTCAACCCATATGCGACGATCGTCAACCAAAACATTCTGCATTTTAAAGTAGGCCTGGAGTGCATGCAAGGCTGTGAGTTGCGATACCAGTTGGTGGAACGAAACCCAAACCTGTTCAGCGTCCTCTCGTTTGTCAAACTCTATAAATGCATATTGCAACGAATCTCCCGTCCTTTTGTCGCGGATTACCTGACAACTCATGATGGTTCCGAACCGCGAAAAAATAAGCTCGAGATCCTCGTCTCGGGTCACTGGGTTCAGTTTGCATACAAACAAGACGTTTTCTGGAGGGCGAACGTTCGCAAAAGGCAAGTCGCCAACCATTTCGAGGGTCAGCGCAGATGCTGCCGCAGCTTTTTTCCGACGTTCGCGCTCCTCTTCCTCCTCAGGCAAAGTAGCAAGAGCATCTTCATCCTCAGCAATCCTTGTGGAGTTATCCGGTGGCCGAGTAGGCGAAGAGGGTGGCTTGATGAGACCTGCCGGGTCCGGAAACGGGTCATCTGCAGATCCAGGTATTAGTATAGGATGACGCATGGCCTCTGTCCACATACCGAGGATGACAACATGGCGAATCCGAACGTCCTTGAAAGGACGTCCCTCTCGATCTGTAAAAATATCATTGACCCTATCCAAGGTTTCCAATCCTTCGACTACGTGGCCAAAAACGGCGTGCTTGCCATCGAGATACTCGATGTTGTCAGCGAGGGTGATATAGAATTGACTGCCACAACCGCCTTTGTCGCCGTCAATGGAAGGAGCCACTGCCATTGAGACAGTCCCTTTATGTGTATGCTTGAGTTTTGGTACGATTTCCGGCACGAAATATCGCGGTACTGATTTGTCGTCTCCTTGAGAAGCCATATATGACCAGACTGACTCCCCGCCCGTGCCAGTAGCAGTCGGATCCCCAGCCTGAGCAAGAAAGTCCTTCGACACTGATGCCATACATTTTCAAGGACCGTGAGATATATTCTGAAGGGACTCACCATTGAAGAATGCATTCAGGTTGTAATAGTATACTTTGCAGAGTTTGAGGAAGTTTTCACAGCTCTTCGGGCATAATTCAACCTCCAAATCGATAACAATGTCCCCAACGGACGTCTCGAACAAAACAGACATGGCGGGGACGTTGTACAGGAAGACCCAAACAACTGTAGTGCGGGAGTGACTCAGTGGAGCAAATCAGTACTTGGCAAGAAAGTTGTGCCTTCGCTGTTGAAGATAGTATGTATGTACAGCCACACCGTACTTGGTCTGAGAACTCTGCATCGTTCTCCACAACAGCCTCAAAGGGGCTGAAAGCTGACCAGTCTCCATGTCTTGGACGATCTCACTTAAATTTCAAGCAAGCTGGTGTTACATGCAGCCACTTGGCCGTCGTGAACCTATTGAATCTGGCACCGTTTTGCAACGCTCAGCATTCTGACGGTTTCAGTGCCGCGGTCGTTCTCATGCTGTCGTGTACCCTGTAGTTTCTGACTTGCGCACCAACCTGACGTGCATAGTATCTTGTGTCCCTGCTACTGCACACCGCCGAGGCTCGAGACAAGGCTCGAGCTCGGACCCTCCGACGCGTCAACGGCGAATACATCGCTCCCATGTCATCCAGCACCTAAATGTGCACTTTGAGTCTCCGTCATACATACTCTCCACCATTCGAGGTTAATAATGCCTCACTGTTCTGCAATCCAACGCTGGGGAGACAGTAGTAAGCGCGCAGTAGGTTCTCAGTGCTCACCGATGCCATCCATCCGGATTCGGGCTCATGTCCAGGTTTTCCCATTTGCAGGGAGTATATGTAGTCAACGTGCTTCATGAATGTACATCGCATCTACTTATCGAGATCCATCTTTACAATGTTCTCCAAGAACTTTGTGACCACTGGGGATCTCGACGGCTCCCTTTGCCTATACTCGTATCAACGCCGACAGTGTCATCAGTCAACGTCGGCGTCACTGGGTCGAAGGTTCTCATGCTGCGACATCGAGAATGTTTACGGCTCAGGGGACCAGTATGCGCTCGACAGCGCTGGGTTCTATACGGAAAACAACCTTTGACGCACACTCACCTTCTAGGTGTTTGAGAGAGTATTGTCCCGAATGTACCGGCTGGGATAAGTATTCGATCACAGTCAGTTACCCGTTCAATTTCACCACCGGCGACGTCATCACTAACCGGATATGTTCTACATTGATACGGGTGTTAGCCATCCGCCGTCGTCGACCCGGTGAGCTTGATGATAGCCCTCAGAAACGTTAATCTGTCACTTGCGTGCACGTAGACCAAACTACGGCTGCCTCGTTCACCCTCACCTCCCGCCCTTCGAAGCACCAACCCTGTTCAAACGCTGTCCACAGATCATCAACCTTTGGTGGCCCATTTCCCATGTTGCATTCGACTGGCTCCTCGCGCTCTGTGATTTCCGCAGCATCGCTTTGAAGAAGGACCCTATTCCCGCCGTATTCGTTTATCCGGATAGGGAGGAGTGCTTATGGTGTCTAGTATAATGAGGCGCACAAGTGGAAGTACATGGGGGAGAGGGGACCGGATGAATACATTTTAATCGAGTGGTACGCCTTGTATTGCTTCAATGGGAGACGTGACCCTGAAGATGTATTATCTAGCTTTGACTCAGTATAGGACAAAAACATAGCGATGCTTACGCCGCACAGTGGGTTTCCCCACCCGAACATTCCGGAGGGAGCACCCCTGAGAGAATCCATTGAGGCCAGAGTGCTTGTGTTCTATGACAACCAGGTGGAATGACGAGTAAGTGCGTTGGACGCGTACTACGTGGAGGAGAGTCCTCACTATCCACTCACGTTGGCAGAAAGGTTTCCTACAGAGACATAGAGCTGCTATTTTTTCAAATGTCACAAGGCCGCCTGGCGAAATGGCATCGCGTCTGACTACGAATCAGGAGATTGCAGGTTCGAGCCCTGCGGTGGTCAAAATGGCTTTTTGTGCCATTCCGTTTGTTTTCTACCCACAATGGTGCCCTCATATTTCAGTCCAAGTCAGTGGTCCCATGGCTACATGGTACCCAATCAGTAATGGTAATCAATGGGGCTGTATCACATAGGATGGATTGACAATTTGATTCAGTGATTAACGCCCTACATTAGGGCCATCGACAATCCTCGACGTTTTAAACGAAGATGTAGGTGTGGAATAAAAAAATCATGGCCAGCATGGGGGTCGAACCCAGGACCTTCGCGTACATCGGATTTTGTTCCAGAATGTATTAGCACGACGCTCTAACCAACTGAGCTAGCCGGCCCTGCAAGATGACTATACCCGGACATTAGAGATTCAAACCCTAATCGGGATTGCTCGAGTGTTCACCGGTAACCAGACGTCCCTCGCTTCTTGTCCTGAAAAAAGATCGATGATTCGAAAAGTCTCGCCTGCAAGGTTTAACGGCGTTTTTTGGAAATGATAAAAATACCGAGGGCAAAAAAAGCGTAGTTAAAAAGGTGTGTAGTGTACATGATGTCGCTGAATGTCCGTCTCTTCGCCGTATAGAATGGGTGTGGGTAGCCTCCCTTCGAAAGC
>JBBPUO010000005.1:82719-109931 GCA_038094755.1 Caloboletus firmus | reverse complement strand
GCGTTTACTATCAGCATTGACCCAAGTATTAATTGACCAACGAACCGCATACTGCCAAGAATGGTCTGGGTGCTACATGAATTCGTCAAGTAAGCGATAACCTCGTCTCAACCAGTTGAACATATCTCACCTTTCTCAATTCCACCGCTTTGGCGCGTTGAGCGTGAGTGAGTGCGGCCACAGCAATTACGACACCGATAGTGAGTCCTTGGGCCCACAGGCGAACTTGCACGACCTAGCCCCGGGAACGAGGAAGCTATTAATCACACACATTATCACACACATTGGTTTACCTTCTGTGGCATCGTTAATAAACTACAATCCATATAGAAACCGCGCAATCCATCGGTACATGAGTACCTGGTCAAGCCCGAAAAGGTACGAAAAGGCGCACGGATCACGCATGACAACACTTCCGGCGACTGTCATCGTTGTCGCCCAGCTTCCTATGATAACACTCAATTGATGTTTCGCTGCCCACTCCGCCACCTTGTCCTTCTGGCTCAAAGCGGCCCATCTCTCACGTTCTTCGTATTCGCGTTTTTCGAGTTGGCTTTTTCCGAGTTCGATCCTGTGGCCACAGGTTACATTAAACCTATTGTCACTACTGGGAAGGCGATCCTGGCGCACCAATGCCGACGGTCAAACTCCAGATTTCTTCTCTCGGTTTGGACGGTAACAAGGGGTGCAACGATGATGACACCACCGAGCAACTTAATTGGGAAGGGGAGAGAGCGATAGTGGCTCGATCGCCTGTTTAGGAGGTAGGAGGTAGGGAGGGCGATTCCGATGCCTATGAGCCCTCCTTCGAGCGCTCCGCGAATGGTCACTGCACGGTGCTGCCTTAGTTCATCGTCGGATGTGCTAACCTAGCCAAACGCCGTGAGGATGGGGCACACCGACAGGGAGGTACTACGTACTACGTACCTTCATGATTGGGTATCAGCATTGGTGCAATGTCTCCAGACTGTACCGACTTCCGAGCCGAGGAAGTCGTCACGCATGGATTACGTAAACAAATTGGCCAACAGCCAGCTTACAGGTATTCATAGCTACTGTAGATCTCAAATTATGTACCGAGTGAGACTGCATCGACAAAATTTCAGCTTCAGTCCTAATGATATAGCATTCCACGATAAACATTTCGAGCATAAACAGACAAACTAAACCCAGCACTCCCCTCAGAAATGGTCCACTGTGAACGTCCATTTTCCTTCCTTCCCATCGAAGCTCTCGAAATGAGTCTCCTTCATTGACTTCAGCCGCTTTAGGTGTTTGGCAGCCGCCGGTGCCTGCTCATCCTTGATAGGCTCTCTCGTTGCCTTATCCGTGGCCCAGCACCGTAGCAGTATGATCCTGGCTTTGACGTTCAAGCCTGTCCCAGGCGCCGGTTTGTCTGCCTCATCACCGTCGGGATACACGCTACACTCCCTGTCATCGAATCGCACAAGTTCGCCTAGAAGCGCACCAAGTTTAGGAAGGCCAGTGAGGTCAACGGGTTCGAGGAAGTGTATTTCCCCGTATCCAGCACGACCCACAACCAAATCCTTGAAAGATGACAGCTCTTCGTAGCCGTACGTCTTCAGTTTGGCCAGGTTGGGTTTCACCCAATAGTCACCATGTTGGAGAGGTGGAGAGGTGGGAGTAGCTTCGGTACCATTCACTGCCTGGCTTGGCGATGATAGCTGCCCGAGAGTGAACGAGCTGTATGCTGTGAATCGACCTGTTACATTGCGGGGCGCCAACTGAGAGGGTTGCGCCGGTTTCTCTACAGATTGAGTGGCGGCCTCTTTTTCTCTTGCTACGTCCTTTTCCCTCGCAGCTTGACTGAGGGCAGGGCTAAAGGTCACCTTTGCAGGGCTGCCGCGCAAACCTGGTGACCCAGCTCTGCTGAACAGGTCCGACGCTTCAACTTTCTTATCTAGAACCAACTTCTTTACACTTTGCCTTCCTCCACTACCCAATGCGGGACTCGCACTGCGTCCTAAGATGCTCTCCGGAGCTTCTGCGCGACTCGGATAAAGAGGACCTGCTTTCCCGTTGCTGAGAGACAGATTCTGTCCAGGAGCACCAAGCACGGAAGACGATGCTGATGCCCCGAAGCCTCGAAGTTTCGAACTAGCCGGGGTGTAGTTGATTGGGAGGCGTGGTATAGGTGAACGAGGAGGGGCATCTACGAAGAACCCTGGTTTCTTCTTTTGTTGTTGATCGATGGGAACAGCACGAGGACCAGGTGGAAGCATGGAAAAGATGGGCAGGTTACTGGATATAGGTTCCGCTATGGAAGCGGTAAGCGTGCCTGGTCCGCCTGGCGCGGCCGTTGACGAGCCTAGAGTACTACCGAATAATGAGGTACCCAAGCCACCCGTGGAAGGTGTGGTACTGATTGTTGGAGCAACGGGTTTTTGTTGGCCAAATAACGAACCTCCGAAGGCGCCAGTACCGGCGCCTGTGGTCGGCTGGGCCATTGTTTGCTGGCCTGATGGTTGTCCAAACAAGGTGGGCTGAGTGCCCGTCCCAGTGGTCGTGCTTGGTTGCCCAAGAATGCCACCACCAAAGAGACCTGTCCCAGTTGTTGGAGGTTTCGGCGCACCAAAGAGGCTCGTCTGTCCAGGCTGTTGTGTTTGGGTTGCCTGCGTACCGCCAAACAAACCACCTGCCCCGCTACCAAACAAACCACCCGACGGTTGTGTGGCGGTGCTACCGAACACTGTCGAAAAACATGAACTAAGAACACGAGCAAAGTTGTGTAACACTTACGACCACCCGTTTGTTGTACGGGCTGTTGCTGCTGAGGCTGAGGCTGTTGCGGTTGGCCAAAAAGACCAGTGCCTGTACTTGGAGTTATTCCAAATAGACCTGCTGTAGGTTGCGATGGCTGAGCCTGTTGCTGACCGCCGAACAGACCGTTGCCAAAACCAGTGGTTGTTCCAGCTGGCTGATTGGGCTGACCAAATACCGAAGGTTTTGCAGCATTAGCTGCACCTGGACACAAACATCAATGAACCATCCCTTGGTTCAAACGAACCGATCGTACCGAATGCGGTTGAAGTCGGTTGCTGTTGAGGCTGGCCGAAGATACTTGTACCAGTGGCAGGCTGAGCAATGGGTTGGCCAAAAGCACTTGTAGTGCCCGTACCGCCGAAAGCACTTCCGCCTGCTGTAGGGCGAGTCAGATGGAAATCGGATAACTGTAACCGGAAACCTACTTGATTGACCGAAGGTGCTTGCAAATCCTGTAGCAGGCTTGGGTTGCCCGAAAGCACTTGTACCACCGAAGATACCAGTAGCAGTACCCGCAGTTGGTTGCTGTTGGGGTTGACCAAAGGTACCAAATGCAGAGGTGTGTTGCTGTTGAGGCTGCGCGAACGCAGAACCTGCGCCAAAGGCAGTAGCAGTACCTGTGCCTGCGGCAGGTTGTTGTTGCCCAAAGGCTCCGAATGCGCCCGTAGCAGGTTGGGTCGTACTGGGTCCAAATCCGCCGGTAGCAGCACCCCCAAATATCGAACCAGTCGTAGGCTGTTGGGTGGTGGTTGGTGCCCCGAAAAGACTGGTTGATTGTGTGGGAGGAGCTCCAAATGACGTTTGTCCAAATGCACCAGCTGTCTTACGATTTTGTTGATAGTCTTGCAAGCGTAATTCCTAATTCGCGATACTCAACAACTGCGTCCCGAGTGGAAGCAAAATATCGGATTGCGTTGACCTACCTCTAAAGATGTACCCCTATAGGCTGGCGTAGCTGCGATTGTTTGGTATTGGAGGATAGAACTTGGGTTTGAAGGATCTTTTTCGCTGAAGATAGAATAAGCTGGTGTAGACGTGCCTGTCGTCACGGGTGGTGGATTGGTATCTGTACTTGCTATTGGAAGGTGTAAACCGGGATAAGGTCTCGTAGATATGATGCAGCGTACTTGCAGGAGTGGCACCAAATGTCGTTGCAGGCTTCGGCTGCCCAAAAAGCGAACTACCAGTAACAAAAGCGTTCCCCGTACTCGGAGTGGTGGATCCGAAAACATTAGTTCCCGACGTCCCAGCAGCAGTAGTCCCGCCGAATGCAGTCCCACTCCCACTGAATGTAGAAGCACCTCCTCCGAACGCACCAAATCCGGTGGTTGGTTTAGGAACGCCGAAAGCCGAGGTGCCAGTGGGAGTAGCGGTATTTTGACCAAATGTACCTAGCAGTTGGATGTTGCGTGAGCACCAGAATCGACATGGAACAGAGGACGAACCAAAGGCAGAGGTTCCAGTGTTACTTGTTCCAAGGTTTCCAAACATTGGGTTTGCTGCTGGCTGCTGTGGCTGGCCAAATGCGCTGGTTGAACCAAAAGCTGTACTCGGTGGTTTAAAGGTGCGAAAAGAACAAGGTTGTAAATGACTTGTCTTACCCCCGGTTCCGAAAGCGCTCGGTTGACCAAAAGCGGAACCTTGGTTCTGCTGTTGGTTCTGCTGAGGATTAGCCCAGGAGGACTGCACTGTGTTTGGAAACATTGCGATGGAACAAGATATGATATGAGCCGCTCGTCGTCGCAGGTGTCCCCAGACGTTGCGCGTGAGCGACTTGGATGCGGAGTTTAAACATTTCATATTCCGACGGTGCGCGTATTTGGTATGTAGTTCCCGCGATCATTGTGCACACCAAAAATCAACCTTAGGCTGCGACAGCGAGCAAAGGGTGGTAGACTTCGCCATGCCAAGCGAGGCGGACGGGCAGAAACGAAAACCGACGTTTAACACGATCGAACGCGAGGAATCCTTCAAAAGGCCGCCAAAAAATTCATCCACGTACCCAATTCTCAACGAATTTGTCACACCCCATATCGAGTCTTTCAATGCTCTCTTCGATGACTCCGGGCTACCCAAGGGTGATGGTGATTCCGGGAAGGGGTTGCTATCCATCGGTCTTAAGGATATAGGGGAACGTATTGCATTTGATGGGACCGGACAAATTGGCACAGAAAGCGGTCAGGCAGGCTGGGGCAATCGCCTGAGCAGTGAGTGAACTACGTCCACGAGAGGTTCGCTTCATAATCTGCGGTGTCGTTAGTTTGGATCGAAGAAGTATCAATTGCGCCTCCCAGAGTCCCGGATCGTGAAACTTGGAGTACGGAGCGGAGAATTCATCCTTCAGAGGTCTCCCCATCCTTTTGTGTCTTGGGTTGCTTTCTGATTCGGACTACTATGACAGGCCCGTGAACGACTCACGTCCTATAGGGGCCGCATGCAGGTTAAGGTCTGCTGGACAGTAAACGGGGATATACATCCGGATCAATGCGTTATGCGAGATTGTGGCCTCGTCCCAATCATGGTTCGAGTAAGAGTCACGTTCCTCATCCACGCGTATCGGTTTTTTGACTCATATCAGTCGATTCGTTGCAACTTGCGTGGTCTTCCATCTTCTGAACTTGTTCGGCGACATGAAGAGCCAGAAGAATTTGGTGGTTACTTCATCATTAACGGGAACGAGAGGCTTATCCGATACCTTATTGTTCCCCGTCGAAACCATGTCATATCGCTCCTCCGCCCCTCCTTTGCTAACCGTGGCCCGTCTTATACACAGTATGCCGTCCAAATTCGTTGTGCCAGGCCTGACCAGTCTAGTGTCACCAATACCCTTCACTATCTCTCCAACGGGAGTGCTATGCTACGCTTCAGCTGGCGAAAACAGGAATACGTCATCCCCATCATGTTGATTCTCAAAGCACTCATCGGTGCCTCCGACCGAGAGATATTCGAACACGTTACAATGCAAGATTATGAGAACACCTTCTTGACCGATCGCGTCGAGTTGCTCCTGCGTAGCTTCAAAATGTACAGTTTATATACGGGGGATCAGTGTCTGGAGTATTTGGGTGACAAATTCCGTGTTGTATTGGGCATGCCAGAGGACTGGAACAACCAAATACTTGGCGTGTGGTTGATTCGAAAGTTGGTTTTGGTCCATCTTGAAGAACCTCGTGATAAATTCCGGATGCTGGTGTGAGTTTCCTCATATTGGCGCTGATGATCGCTGACCTCAGGCTCAGCTATATGTTGCGCAAGTTGTATGCGTTGGTGTCGGGATCGTGCTCTGCAGATAACCCAGATTCACCTCAGCACCAAGAGGTCCTCCTCCCGGGATACTTGTATGGCATGATCGTCAAAGAACGCCTTGAGGAGGTTCTCAATCAAGTTCGTAATCAGATCGCCACAGATGTCCGAAGAGCTGAACCTCCACCCGACTTTCTGGATAGTGGGTTGCTACGTTACACTCCGTTGTCCGAAATTCATGGTTGGTGCAGAGCGGTATATCACGAAAGTTATTCAGAAGGTCAATTGGGACATTGGCTCAAGGATGTCCAGTTTCCTTGCGACTGGAAACTTGATTTCTCCCTCAGGTCTCGACCTGCAACAAGCCTCAGGTTTCACTATTGTCGCTGAAAAACTCAACTGGTCACGCTACATCAGCCATTTTAGATGCATACACCGTGGTGCATTTTTTGCAGAGCTCAAAACAACTACTGTGCGAAAGCTTCTCCCGGAAGCATGGGGTAAGTTTGCACGTCTAGGCACCTCTTGTACACGACCAGATAATCACCTTAACTAGGTTTTCTTTGTCCCGTTCACACACCCGATGGTTCCCCATGTGGCCTTCTGAACCACCTCTCCCGGACCTGTCGCATCATCACCACTCCTCTCGCTGTCACTCACATTCCCGGGCTCCTCGCCGCTCACGGCATGACCCAACCTTTCTCATCCTTGGTGGACGGTCGCAAAAATCTCTGTGTTCAGCTTGATGGCCGTGTTATCGGCTGGGCTCGGCCGGCTGTTATAAAACAACTAGCAGAGAACCTGAGGATATGGAAGACAGAGGGAACTCACAGAGTCCCACTCGATCTTGAAATTGGCTTCGTTCCAGAGTCGAAAGGCGGACAGTATCCTGGTTTGTTCTTGTTTTCTTCGAGGGCGCGGATGATGAGGCCTGTCAAATTCTTGATCAATGGCAAAGACGATCAAGTTGGATCCTTTGAGCAGGTGTATATGAATATTGCGGTGAAGCCGGATGAGATCGAGCCTGGTGTCACGACGCACGTGGAACATGCCCCGACGAATTTCCTTTCTATCCTCGCAAACTTGACGCCATTTTCCGATTTTAATCAAGTAAGTTGAGCGCTTATAATTAATCCCCGCATTCACCTACAAGTGCCATAGAGTCCTCGTAACATCTATCAATGTCAGGTACGCGTTGCCCGAGACTTGTTGCGCGGTGATTCTGATTGTCGTCTAGATGGCTAAACAGACTATGGGGACTCCATCTACCGCTCTCCAACACCGAACGGACAACAAACTTTACCGTCTTCAAACAGGGCAGACTCCCATCGTCCGGCCCCGTCTACACGACAGCTATGCCATGGACGCCTTCCCCAACGGCACTAACGCCGTCGTTGCGGTGATTTCCTATACAGGCTACGACATGGAAGATGCCATGATCCTGAACAAATCTGCTCACGAGCGCGGCTTCGCCTACGGAACCGTCTACAAGTCACAGACTGTCGACCTCAAAGAAATGCATAGCACATCCAAGTCGAATTCTGCCGTTACGCTTCATTTTGGTCTCGGTCATGATATCAGGACGGAAGAAGGCGTCCAGCAACACACGTGCGTGCAATTTTTGGACAGGGATGGATTGCCTTATGTCGGTACCAAGTTGGATGCGGGGGATCCGATTGCGGCGTACGTGGATGACACGACGGGCCGCACTAGGTTTGTGAAGTACAAGGGCGATGAACAGGGCATCGTAGACCAAGTCCGTTTACTCGGTACGCCAACCGTTCTATTTAATCCATACCTTCTACACAGTACCGATGTCCACCAAAGGCTCTGACACAGGCGACACTGAACTCCAAAAAGCGCACATCACCCTTCGTATCACACGTTCGCCTGTGATTGGAGACAAGTTTTCCTCCCGTCACGGTCAAAAAGGTGTCTGTTCACAAAAATGGCCAGCGATCGACATGCCCTTCACGGAAAGCGGGCTGCAACCTGATGTGATCATCAACCCACACGCTTTCCCGAGTCGAATGACGATCGGAATGTTAGTCGAGAGTTTGGCTGGAAAAGCCGGTGCTATGCACGGCCTAGCCCAGGATGCAACACCATTCGAGTTCGGGCACCGTTTTTTCCATGTCCTGCCCAACCCACGCTGACCTGACTCGACGTAGGTTCTCGGAAGAAGACAGGGCGATCGATTACTTCGGCGAACAACTCCTCGCAGCCGGATATAACTACTATGGCAACGAACCCATGTATTCTGGCATCACCGGCGAGGAATTCACCGCGGACATCTACATTGGCGTCGTGTATTACCAACGTCTCCGTCACATGGTTCTCGACAAATTTCAAGTGCGAACGACAGGCCCTGTCGATGCCCTCACACGTCAGCCCGTCAAGGTACGTTTCCTGCCCTTACGCTTACTTCTGCTCCTTTCTGTCATGGGCTCGTATGGACTGACAACGGGCGTTGTGGGTTGCATAGGGTCGTAAACGTGCAGGTGGCATTCGTTTCGGAGAGATGGAACGAGACGCGCTAATCGCACACGGCACCTCGTTCCTCTTACAAGATCGCCTCATGAACTGCTCCGACTACTCTACTGCGTGGGTGTGTCGGACATGTGGTAGCATCATCTCGCTGGGCTACGACGATATCAGTCTGGGAGAGATCTCGACGACTGACGCCATGAGAGCAGCAGGTCCTGGTGGGGAATACTGTAGAGTATGCCGTGCTGCTGCCGAGGAAGAGAGCGGGCGGGCGCGAAGAGCATTGGTTACCGGTCAAAATCAAGACATAGGACCTGCCCCCGAGGTCGCAGTAGCTATACCTACCGCGCATGTGTTCGGTTCCTCCAGAAAAGGGGGTGACATGGACGTGGTGGCGGTCCCATACGTATTTCGTTACCTGTGTGCCGAATTGGCAGCCATGGGCATTACGGTCGCGCTGGAGGTGCAATAGCCCAGTACCGCTGCTGGTCATGCCCTTGATGCTGAAGTTGCTTATTTCTTACTCGATCGGGTTATAAAACCACCATCGATGGTATTCGTTAATTAAGACCGACCCACAGCGGTGAGGAAATGATACGAACGCGACGGCAAGCTAAACAGAATAATGGATAGACGAAGTGGTATGATTCGACAACCGTAAAGAGCGGGGGACAAATATCACGAAGAGGATCCAGAGTCCAGAGGCGAGAAGTTGAAAGAATCTGGGTATCTCAGCAGGATCCGCTGGACTCCGCTGGACTGTTGGCTGATGAGATGGCATCCGCAGCATTGAGCGAGGCATCAGCTAGCTCTGCGCTACGGCGATTAAGTGGTGGTTTGCACTGAACGTCAGGTTCATCGTCACCAAGAAGCATTTCAACAATCGTTCTTTCCAGCCTGCTGACACCAGGATCTCGTGCAGGCGGAGGAACAGCGAGGGCTCGCAAATCGACCACGTCCCCGACAAGTTTACTACGGGCCAAGAACATGTCCACGAGGATACGGCATTCGGCAGCGCTCGTGGCGTGCTCAAGCATCGTCCGCATCTCGCGAGCATGCTCAAGTACAGATGGCGTTAGTGAAGGCGTGTGTGAAGGAGGTGGTGGTGCAACTTTCTGGTGTAGTGGAGAGGCGGTCCTGGAAGAGATGCGCTGTGGTGCTGCTGAAGGCGAAGGCGGGCGTTGCACTGTGGATGTTGGAGTTGCGTCTGTGGCTTCGACGCGTAGGGGTACAGTTACAGAAGTAGCTGGAGGTGAGAGTAAGGTTGGCGAAGGCGGGGGCTTGATAGACTGAACGGGTTGGGATATATCAATCTCCAAGGCCCTCTGAGATATCGCCGGAACAGGAATGGAAGTCCTCGGAGCAACTTCTCCCATTCCAGGGGAGAGAGAAGGGTTGGCATGGGGCGGTGCTTCCCCTCCCATAGACTTGCCATCCCAGGCAGGAAGTGGCTTTTGAGCATAGGATTGCGCTCGCTGACGGGGATGTGTTACTGCTTGGTCCGGAGAACCATGTTCCGAAGAAGCTGCAGAGGGTGGACCAGAGGTAGGATAACGAGGTGGAACAGGCCGATTAGCAAGGGGGGAAAGATTCGTCATGGACTTGCTTGAAGCATCTCCAGACCCGACAGTCATCTTGCGAGGGGGCTTGACAGTATCACTAGCCAAGGTAATTCTGGATATCATCTTCTGTAACCGACCAGATTTCTTGGGCGTCATAGAAAGCGAAGAAAGTGAATTTTCGTTTGGAGTTAACTCTGGGGGACCCTCAGCGAGGAAAGCAATTAACTCTTTGGTGCTGGACGAGAATCCTCGTTGTCGGTCACGTTGCTTAGGGGATACGAAAGGCTTCAACTCTCCCATACCATCATCATCATCCGAACCCGCGATGATGTCTTCTAGATTGAGTGACTCTCGACTGCGCGCTACATTTCGCGTGCGCGACGACCGGGAAGCATCGAGGCCCGATTCCTGTGAAGGTGCCTTTCTCCTGGGTACAGATCCGGAGGCTGGACGTTGATCAGAAAGGGCAGAGTTTGATTCTGATAGCGTATGTTTATTTAAAAACATGTTCGACAGTGCTGTGGGGGGGTCTGTCGTCGTTGAGGATGCCCGGACACGGGTCAAGGAGGGGGAGGTATAACCTGAAGCGGTTGCTGCGCTCAGTTGTCGAGGCCGTGAGGTCGGCGGCGGTTTCTGTGTCAAACGATCGTCTTCGCTGCCTACGACAGAGCCCGCACGACGGATAGTTGGGGTTGACCCGCTCGTACGCTTGGCTTGCTCCGGGGAGGAATGGGATAGAGGTGTGTCGATGCCATTAGACGTTTCAGTCTTTAGAGGTGCCTTTTGCCGACCATTCGCCCGCGCCTTTTCTTTGTTCAACATCTGATGATGGCGGTGTCAACATAAGACCACAATAGTGAGGTGGATACGAGTACGTACCTCCATGGTGCGCAGTCTGTCTGGAGTCAATGAAACCTTCATGGTCGACCCTGACCTCATCATGTCGTCAAACTCTTGGGAACGGGTATCCTCCTTGTGAGAGAAAGACAGAATTAGGGAAGGGGGATGAGAAGGAATGGAAGGACAATAACATACGCTAAAAGTGGGCGATATAGGAGACCTGTCACCCTTGCTCGCGAAAGACTGTTTTGTGTTGGCACTCGCAAAGGAGTCCATTTTTCGATGTCCGGGGTCGCTTCCATTGATGAAATCCTGGGAAACTTTGTTATATAACATTTTGACAGTTCGTGACTTGTCGACAGAGGGTCTAGAAGAATGTGTAGTCGAAGTGGGGGCATTGCTGACAGACTCGGACGACAGGCGAGTACGGGGTTGGTGGATGGATCCATTGCGGTGGAACGAGCCATTGGCGGCCAAGGGGGTGCCATCATTTTCTTGTGCGATTGACATACTCCGCCTGGATCTTGGCAGTTTCGAGAGTGTCTCGATTTGGCCATAAACTTACAAAATAAAAAATAAATAGAAACGTCAGTCCAAAAATGATTAACAAATCCGACGACGCCCGGCTCACCTGCCATATTTTTAAAGAGTCCGTAAATGGAGCTGTCCTCGCACAGCGCAACGAACAAATCCTGCCCATTTGCAATCGCTCGACTACTGTCCCGAGCTGCGACACGACCAACGCTCGAAACAATGTGTCTATGAAAAACATCAGCTTGCAGTAGAAAAACCAACCGCGCCCCACTCACTCGCAGATCGACCTGGTGCCACCATGACATCGACGTGACATCGCGTCAGCAAAAATGGACAGTCCAGTCCAGTCTGTAATTGGCTATGCTCACTCGATGATCGCAGTTAAATACAAAGAGGCTGGGGCGAGCAGCGTCTGTTTGGGGGGAGAAACGCCCTCTACGCTCATGCGCTGAAACAAGCGAGTTTCAGCATCCGAATTCTCGTCAGTGTCGCTCAGGGTCGAGTACGCTTCGCACTTGAGACGAAGGAGCTGCAACGGTTGTGTCCGATGAGCTATGGGAACACACATAAGAGGGAAGCCACGCCCACCTCGAATGTCCATTGGAGGTTGAATGCACTATCCTCAACGACCACCAGAGACGAGCCTGGTCCTGGTGTACCGCCTGTACGCTCCCAGTATGCCCTAAGCTCCAATTCTGCCTCCAGCACGGCCTCCTTGCCCAAGGTCGTGGGCAGCACCTTGTGGAGGCCAGCTCTGAGCTGCGTGGTCGTCAGCGCGCGCGCAGCACTGAGGATAGTATGCAGCAGTTCGTCAAGAAACGCGTTGATAGAATTGAGAGCGTCGGTCGAGAGCTTTGTTGGACGCACGTCGGAGAGGATGACGTCTGCGGACCGGGAAGAGATGTAACATGGTGGAACTGGGAAGTCGTCGTGCGTTACAGAGAGTTTGCTGTCGTGTTCGCCAGACGAGCCAGGCATTGCGCACGGTGACCGAGCACTGTCGGTAGAAGTCGCAAGGAAAAGGACGGGATGGCTGAATGTATGGAGTGGCTATCTTAAGCCGCTAAGCGGTGCCCCCGTCACACCCTTTCATTTCTGGCAGTATCAAATTCAATCATCCCGACATTGCCCACAACGAAATACAAAATAAAAGAGAAAAAAAAAAGAAAAAAGTTAATCGTGGCCAACGGCGCTGTCCTATTCAATCACCTGCCGGTGCGAAATCATCCCCCCAAATCATAGGACCAGCATCCTTTCCACAACAGCCTCCTCACCCACAACCATCAATTGCCCAGACTGCCGTTCCTCGGGCATACTCTTCCCTCTTGTGGCGGCTGCGACTTCACTTCCGTCTGACTTTGTTTCTTCTATCGCACAACTTGGCACCGCAGCGTCCACAGCAACCGAACCCACACTCACGTATTCTTCAGGGGTGGCAGATCGTGCTGCGCTATTTACGGTAGATCCAGACCCCCAAAGCGTCAGACCGTGCGCGGCACTCATCGTGATCAGGGTAGAGTCAAGATCATCCAGTTGGGGGTTCTTTGCAGGATAAGACGAGAGCGCCAGCAAGAAGTCGTAGTCGTCACGTCGAGGGTCCGAGCTATCCGTGTCATAGTTGATTGATTGGCGCGTTGGACGACTACGCATAGACGCATTCTGTTTTCTCATGTTGAGGTCAATCGGGCTAAATATATTCCAGAAAACCTAGAATCACGATATTGAGTGAGATCATTAATGACGCGCTCCCCAACACAGTGATACGTACCCATGGTCCCATCGTAGCATGTCTGTCAGCAGATATTCGGCACTTTACGACACGTCTTGCAATCACGCGGTGAGACGGAAGCCGCTGTGGCGGCGGACCCAATCGAGCTGGAATAGCGGGTACAATTGGCTGGTACGTCGGTTTGCGTATCAGGGGTTCCCTGCGGTCCACTTTCTGGTGTTGCACTTCGTGTTGCATCACCTCGACAGGCTTGTCAAACTGTTCGTCACAACCTAGAAACCCGACATCAGCGGAGTTCAGTCTCTTGAAACAGGCTTTTCACCTGAAAAAGGACATGGCAGAGGTCTCATCGTATGCCTTTCAAAGTGTACGTCACGTTCTTGTTCCACACCAAACTGCCTCTGACAGCTCGCCCAGCGACAAAGGAATGGGGCCTAAAAAATTTGGAGATACGCTGAGTCAACGCCATCCACATAAGCACAGCCATACCTGTGAGTCTTCTTCACGAGCATGCTTTTTTAGATGCGCAAGCAGATTGGCAGCACAATTCAAGATAGCAGCACAATTCAACCACCGACACTGCCGTTCTAATAATCGCGACTTGGACTCTTCAATCAACAATTGTTCAAGATGACTATATCCAACTGTGATATGATGAGCTAGACATCAGTGGAGGCGGGGAATGCTCTCATACGCTCTTCATCTTCCCCTACCCCTTCCAAGTCTGAGTCTATACCCTCTCCCATGGGGCGGTCCTTCATCCTCTTAATCCCCTTTTTGACATAGAGTGGCGCTGGTGGGATGAGCACGTATACTTGTTGCTTCCGTCGTTTTCTGAAACGTGGCGGTGTCACCAGCCCTGTGTCAATTTCCATCACGTCGACATCCACAGAGTGTCGCTTGAGGGAAGGCCGGCTTTCGCCTTCGTCATTGGTTATCTCCAGGTCCATTTCGGGTGAGTCGGTATGTATTGCTGAAGCGGATGGAGAAGGCAAGAAGAGTGGCAGCTGGCCGTCCAATGGGTGCTCACTTGCTTCACGTGGTAATTGTTCGAAAACTGGCGGTACCGGCTCCGCGCTGCCAAATGAGGGATACAAAAACTTGGGTTCCATATTCTCTTTGGCGGCGAGCGATGATGATGGGCTGTACATATGGACATCTGCGTTACCACCGTCAGCTGCAATATTGACAGGCGGTTCTTCCAAAGACAGATTTTCCAACAGAGGAATATGGACCGTGGTATTTGTAGGAGATACTGGCCGTGATGATGTGGTTGCGTTAGCAAAAGCCTGGATCGGGAAGGTGGGATCCTGTCCCTTTTCATCTACGGATTCGTCCGAATCATCTAAAGTGAGGTCAATCATGATTGGCCCTTCAATGGCAACAGCCTGTCCTTGTGCCTCTTTCAATACTGACTTCGCTCTCGATGGACTTGGGGAGGCGACACACTGTGGCTCATCCTGTACATTCGGTTTTGCGGAAGGTATCGAGGGAGAATTAGTATCAACAAAACTTGTCACTGGTGGAACCGCTGGAGGTTTTGGGGAAGCCGCGCGGGAAATTGGTTGTGAGGGGGTGACCTCGGATAGTTGGTCGCCTTTACGGTTATTGACCTTTTCCGTTGGCATGCCTCCCGTTTCCTGATGAAGTTTTGGCACTGTCTTCCCGAGCGAACGCAAGATATCTCTCGCTAATGTCGACTTGTTCGCGTCTCTAGACGTCCTCACGTTGGCTTGAGCCTGTGGCACATCCCACTTAGGAGTTGCACCCGTTATCTGCATCGTAGCGATATTCGCTGGAGGTGGTGCTGAGATACTCGCCACTTGTGTGGCGGAGAGTGCCGATTTTGTTGCCTGTTCTGCATAATATTGCAATTGTGCAGTATATAGCCCGGAAGTCTGCTCTGGTGCGGAGTGGATGATCCTCCCTTCTGTCGAGGTACTAGGTTTAGTCGCTTGTTCAGTGGCAGGCGTTCTTTGGACCAGGGTGGTTGCGGTCAGAGGTGGCGGTGCACTGACGACTGGCACATTTGGGCCGGGAATCGTTGACACTTGTTGCCGAGGTGCATTTCCGAGTGGTAGGGCATGAAGGGTAGGTCCTGATGGATTGACCTGCGTCATGACAGACTGCCATACATCCGGAGGGAGAGAATTAATAGCTGCGTTGAACCACTCATCACTTATGCGAGACGCTTTCGCGTGAACCCAGAAAGCTTTGAGTTGCGAAGTTCCACTCTGTAGGAACAATGTGAGAAAAGGGGCGAATATCGAACAGAGTATACTAACCTGGACGGCCATCTGGAAGAGTTTAATGAACGTCGCTTGATCCGCGCGAGGTTGTGGGACTCGCTGCCGTGCTTGCTCTTGCGCGATAGTTGGGTGATGTGGTTGTGTTTGTGAGATCCGGGGCGAGGCATCGACAGGCAGGGAATCACGGCCCTGCGAAGGCTGGATTTGTGGTTGAGAGGCACCAGTATAAGGTGTGCGATCGATAGATTGTGGAGGAGCTTGTGAAGGCATTTGAGGCGGCTGGAGAGGCGGCTGAGACAGAAGCCGTGCTTCAGGTTGCTGGGAACGTTGTTGAGGGTGTGGTTCAGGTTGCTTGGAGTGTTGCTGAGGCTGCAGCGGAGGTTGTGGAAGTCGTTGGATGGGGGGTAGGGATTGCTGGGGTTGTGGTTGCTGCTGTTGAAATTGTTGCGGTGGTTTGTGAGGCCGCTGGACCTCTGAAGTAGTTACTGGTGTTGAGACTGTTGTGGAAACAGATTGGGACTGAGATTCAGCTGGCTTTGGGTGGGATAGCATAGGAGGGAGCTGGCCGGAGGGAGTCTTCGCTGGTCCTGCAGGGACAACACCCTGGAGTGGCACTTGCGCCTGAAAGGTGGAAGCAAATAGTGGTGGGTTTTGTGGTTGGTCATGAATGGTAACCGGGGGTCGAGACGCGGTGGATTGCGTCGGGAAACCTGGTTCACGGTACGTCGAATTGGACGAGCCAGTGCTCAGGTCAGTATGAGCAGGTGCTGTCCTGATCCATCCCGCCGGTGAAGTGTAATATCCTGGGACTGCCACGATATCTGTTAGTGACTGAAACACATTTTAGGTATTGGTGTTGGACGCACTGGGCACGGTATCCGAGGGTGGCAGGGCAATAACTTGATGCGGATAACTACTCCGGGACTGCGAGGGTTGTTTGACCTGTATTGACTGAAAGCCTGTCTGATGTACTAGTGGGTCATGCACCCTAAACTGTGGCAGCACATTCTGCGTAGTATACCGCCCCGTCTGTCCTGAGTCGACAGGGGCCTGGGAAAGCGGCGCCGCACTGTGCTGAGGGGGGACCGTAGGTGGGGGCTGGTAGTACCGGAAGACGTCTGGGTTAAATGATTGAGTTTGGTGAACCTGGGGTGGAAGACTCCATTGGTACTTGGCAGGACGGCCTTGTTGTAAAGTTTGAGACGGGTGGGAGATGATTGTAGGGGTTGGAGTGGAATACTGAAACAAGGTCAAGCAACGTGAGTGGACGCAGAATGAGGGTAACGAAGTCACATTACTGAAGGATAAGAGTGCGATTCTGGCACCTCCATGAGGGTTGCGGTTGTAGGTAATATGACCTCTGACTTGTCGCTCGGAACATTGTTGGTAAACTGAACCGTTTCGGAACTATCGACATATGAGGGACTGTTCAACTCTCATCAGAAGATACCTACAGTCCCGGTTGATGTCTTAACCGCGACAACATATCTCTGAGCGCGCGCCACTGAATTCAGTTTCATCGCGTGCTCAGAATGGGGAAATGACTTACTCCGCTTCGCGTCCGTCCTTCACGCGTTTCTCGAGCTGGATAAAGTTCTTGTGCGCAGATTCGTTGTTCATCTCGAGCCTCCGAACCATTTCTTTGACTTCCTGAATCCGCCTCAGGTTCGCTTGGTATGCCTCTTGAGTGATCACGTCTGAGGCATTGATCATTGAAGATGCGGCAAGCGAGATGGACAATTCTTTCTGACTTTGATCATTAGCGGGGGGGTCTCTACCGCCATTGTCCATGATGGTCGATGTCAACGTCGATGAACGTTGAACAGCGTCACAACCCTCATGCCAACTGTGTTATGTCACGCGTCCGTGTCACACTTCCCACGGCACCATGCCTCTTCTCCGCGTCGCGCCCTGTCGTTTGGTCCGCGCATTCGCTTCGGAGGCGTCGTTCGCAGCGCCGACCGCCTCGACGTACCGCGTGTTTGACCGCACCGTGAAACGAATACAAAAGGATCGTGCAGCCAGCAGAGATAGAGGTAAGCGAAGCAGAATTGTAGACTATGTCCGAGACGAAGTTGCAGACAGGATGATGGAGCGCTTGCTGGTGATGTGTTTATATAGCTTGCATCGTAAAAACACAAACTAACTACTTGGTTGTCGAGTAGGATATCAAAAGGAAGTTTGATACCATCGTCGATCTTGGCTCCGGGCCTGGACATTTCTCCAAGTTATTGGAACCCGACAAGACCCGCAAAGTTATCATGATAGATTCGAGCGGTTCGTGCTAATAATATCATACACCTTGTGCTTAATTTTGCCTCACCACAGAACAGACGCTCAACAGGGACACAGACGACGAGTTTGGAGGTATACGCGGAGTTGCCATGCTCCCCGCATTCACTAATTCAAAGTGTCAGTTCAACTGGAGCGGGTCCAAGGAGACGAGGAGAATTTACTTGAGATGTTGCCGCGGGACTCTCATGAAGCAATTGTTTCTTGTCTCAGTCTCCACTGGGTCAATGATCTACCAAGTGTGTCTTTTAGAGTTGTGCATTCAACCGCGCTCTGACACTCCTTATCCTCTCCTGTTCCAGGTACCCTTGTTCAAATCAAAGAAGCTTTGGAGCCCGACGGCTTATTCCTAGGTGCAATGTTTGGAGGAGACACACTCTTTGAACTTAGATCATCCCTTCAGCTCGCGGAGGTCGACCGTGAGGGGGGGATATCTCCGCACGTATCACCCATGACAGGTCTGAGAGTCTTACTTCCTTCGATTTGCGGTAATGACTTACCTACTCAGATACCAAGGATGTTTCAAACCTTCTCAGTCGTGCCGGATTTACATTGCTCACGGTTGACACAGATGAAGTGTGCGTCGGTTACCCCTCGATGTGGGAGCTCATCGAGGATCTAAAAGATATGGGCGAGGGAAATGCCATCCTTGGAAGGTCTGTAATTCATCTAGTCCTGTCTTGTGGATCCCCATGAAGCTGAGGATTATCGATCAGGCGACATATCATGCACCGGGACACCTTGACCGCAGCCTCTGCCATCTATCGAGGTCATTCGAACTGTCCTTTCAATTCCCATGCATATATTTACCTGTACACGTACAGAGCTGCACGGTAATGAAGATGGTTCGATCCCGGCAACATTCCAAATAATATACATGGTATGTATTCATCACTTTCTCATAATTATTGTCCTTTTCCTTTTCTTATTCCTCCCTCACTAAGATTGGATGGAAACCTTCATCGACCCAAGCCAAACCTGTCAAACGTGGTTCCGCACAAACCAGTCTCAAAGACGTCCTTTAAGTGGGAGTTACTGCCATGATGGGAACGCGTACTTCACTACGTGAACAGCATGATTACCATGTTACGGTGGCATGGTGAATAACTGCCAGTTCATATGACGTACAACTACGTGTGTCACGTGTGCTCGGTGTCCTATGGCAGGTACTGTATCGCGTAGAATATCGATCGTTCTCAAGCACCAAGATTCCACGCATTTCCATGGATCTCCTTGAGGGTCGAGTCAGTCCGCATTGGATTTCCCTCGCTCGGCACATCCAGGTACATTCAGGCGACGTTCCTAGGAAAATTTAATCTACATCTTTCAGGCTCCAAAAGTACAAGGTAAATGCTGGGGATGCCGATATCTTGCCCGAGAATATTTGGGGTGAGTAATAGGCTGCATCAGCCAGGCTATTACAATTAGATGTTGGTTATTGCCAACACAAAGCACCAAGAATCAGGAAACGCATCTGCCACAGTTGATACATCCAGTAATCAATAACGAGGGCATTATTTCCGTAATTTGGCTCACCTGCCGTGAAGAAAAATGTTTGGGCGTTAATCACTAGAGAAGCACACGCTTTAAGAACTCTTTAAGGTCCTCAAGTGTTCGCTCGCATGCCTCGTGTCCAGCTGATCTGTAGGATCTGAAACTTAACCCTGCCGTGCCCAGTTTGCTCTCGCCTGACGAGTAGCTGCTCGGCGGAATTAGCATCGAGAGTGTCAGATTCTCAAGAGCGGGTAGATTCAGGTCGTTCGTGAGTGTTCTGCTCGCCCTCTGGCCCAAACTGTAGGGTACAACGGTATCAGCAGTCCCGTGGCACATGAGTATTGGTGTCGTGGTCAAGTGGGGAGAAGCCATCTGAGAAAGCTCGTTAGTATTATCCCGTGGTTAGCAAAAAGTAAGGGCAACTTTTGGAAACGTGTCCTGTAGTGGCATCCAACCGCTCAGCACGGCCACTCCACCGAGCTTCCAACCATATTTTCCTCCGAATAATCCGTCCTCCTTGCGGGCCGTCAGTCCTGCCAAGAGCGACATGGACCCCCCCTGACTGAATCCACCAACGACGATGCGTTCAGCTGGTATACCTGCGTTGATCTCGTCCTGGATATACTTGTCGATCGTGCGGGCAGAGTCAAACATCCCATCACGATCTTCATGCTTGTCTCCCAAATCCCATGAAGACAGATCGAACCAACCAGGCATCATAAAGCCACGGTTGGCAGTGATGCTGCGGCTTGGAGCATTGGGAAGCAGCCACTTGACGTGGGGTAACTCGTGTTTAATCATCTCCACGATCCCAAGCCAACCACTGCCACTGTCACCAAGACCCTGTTGAGCAGAGGTGAATATAAGCAACATCAGAGAGCAAAAAGGCGAGCCCGATTGCAAAGAAAGCATACATGCAAGAAGATGACAGTTGCGGTGTGCATTGTAGAAGGCCTGACGATCTCGCAGGGTCCCCTGAGAGAAGGAATGACTCTAGTCGCCATAATCAAGGATTCAGGGAAGTGATTTCGACGAGTCGAAGAGACGAGGATCCAGGGAAGTGAGGGAGAATAAACCGCAGGGAAGATCGCAAGAAATACTGCGATGATGGAGGATGCCCTGAGCACAGAAATGGGTAAGGACTCCTCGTGTACTTCTCGGCTCACACCGGACCGCCGGCTACCCCTTGCCAAATCGCAAAATCGCCGCCGTGTTTGCATCCATGGACACACGTCCGCTAGCTGATGCTGCCAGTCAGTCAAAAACAGGACAGGAAGCAGAGCCATCAAACCCTCAGGGTCTCTCCAAGAAGGCACAAAAACGTGCCGCAAAGGCCGCAAGGCTCCACGAACTTAAGCTTGAACGACGCGCACGCGAAAAGATAGCGAAGAAGAAGAAACGCCGTGAACGAGCCCAGGCCATTGCAAACGGGGAAGTTGACAGAAATACCTCTCGAAAAAGACGGAGAACAAATGATGGGGGCGAGACGGAAATATTTGATGCGAGAGTTGTGGTCGATCTGGGTTTTGATGAGCTGATGTCAGACAAGGTGGGTGTTTCACTTTTTCCCTTGTCTCCTCCATGAGGTGATTCCGCCAAGCGTAGGAGATCAATTCTCTTACTTCTCAATTGGCATATACGTACAGCGCAAACAGGCGTGCCGCGCGCGCATTCTCGGTGCTAATATTCACCTCGCTTAATGGCAGAACCAAACGAAGATTAGATGCCATAAATGATGCTGGCTACAGAAGGTGGTCAAGGACGGAGTGGTGGGAGGAGGGCTGTGACCGGTTGTGGACAGAACCCTCCCAATTCCCTCAATCACCCGGTGAAGAAACGAATGTGCCAGGCAGCATAGCGCTGCGGGCCCAAGCCGATCGCAAGAAGATCATTTATCTAACTGCCGATTCCTCGGAGGAGTTACTCGAGCTCGAAGAGGGAGAAACCTACGTCGTCGGTGGACTATGTGACCACAATCGTTACAAGGTCAGTGCGCAAAAAGCGTTGTGTGTATCTATTACATAGTCTAACTGGACGGCAATCACAGAATCTCTGCTTAAACAAAGCTATCGACCTGCAAGTCCGTCATGCCCGCCTCCCAATCGGCCGTTACATCTCACTTTCCACCCGCAAGGTGCTCACCGTCAATCAGGTTCGTTTTTCAATTCATAGACGCGGCTATTCATACCGCTGGGAAGCTCGGAAGAAATATTCGAGTCCGAAACGTGGATGTTATCCAACCTTTCGTTCTTTGTTCCTCCCCCACGTTGCTGTGATCCCACTGACTCCGTACTTAACGTGATCCTGGTTGTGTAAACAGGTCTTTGAAATCCTCTTGAAATGGATTGACACCCGTAATTGGGAAGAAGCGTTTTGGGCTGTTATACCAAAAAGGAAGTTTCAAAATGGGCAACGGGATCAAGGGGGAGAGGGGAGGGATGGGGACATGGAACAGGACGGCGGACATAGCTCTGACAGTAACGGCGATGAGGAGGCGATGCGTGCCGAAGGTGAAGCAGAGGGCAGTGAAATTGAGACCTCGGAGGAAGAACGAACATCTGACCCACTCGGAGGGAAGATAAGAGAATCGACAGATTAGAATTCTTTTGTACAGTATACATAAAGCGCACACCTCTGCTTGAGGTCGGTTGGCACTACCTAGAAGCAAGCCAGAAATGTATCTTGAAGATGCCTCGCCTGACAGTCATGTGCCCCATGGCTGAGTTGGTTACAGCGTCCGACTGTTAAATGACTATCGGAAGGTCGTGAGTTCGAGCCTCACTGGGGCAGTAAATTTTCTTTTGGCTTGGACAGTCTTGCTTTCTCTGGTGTGGCTGTAGTACGTTGTTCCACTGTTTCTAATATATGCCAATCCGTCTGTCATGTATTCGATGGCGGTTCAAGTTTCCTCTCCCGCAACCGCCTTCATCGCCCCAGCTGCAAGCATTCACTAACCTGGCTCGCTGCCGTGGGTGACATCTGCGGAAGCGCGCAATCAGGTACTTTTTACTTTGGGCGCTAGCACTGTATCCTGTGTACCAACTAATATCACTATTAAGACTGATACATGGCAGCTCAATAGTGTTCAACTACAGCACGAGGTAGAGATACACGCACAGATACACGCACGATGGTGTACAGGAACGCCCTCTCCAGCCCACATCTCTCCCAGGAAAACCCCGCGGCGTGTCCATCAAAGGGACACGACTTTTACCCCATATCCCCATCCTTTGTACCAGGATCTGGAGGGACTGGCGACATCGATTGTGCGAAGGTCATACCCAACGGGCGAAACGTCACTTTCATTCGCTTAGGTGGGTCATCGCCCGGTTTCATCGCGGTGGCTCGACCACCAACCGGTTCGTCTCTTTTTTGGATGCCGAGGTCAGCGCGCTTAGGTTTGCTGGCGAGACGTTCCAGCAGTTCATCCTCGTCATTTTCTCTTCGACGTTTTTCGGACAACCGTATGGAAGGTAATTGAGATTTGGGGTTCGGTTTGGTGGATAGCTCGCTTAGCGAGGGTGAGGAAGGGCTTCTTTTCTGGCGCAGCAGCGATTCTAGCGTATTGTCATCCTCTTCATGGGTGCGTCGTCGGGGAATAGAGGACGGTCGAGAGATTTGGCGATGCGCTAGCCGTGGGCTCGGCGGTACATCCATGGAGGGGGAGAGTGGTGTAGGTGAGTTTTCCTTTGGGAGAACTTTGGATGGAGTGACAGACAAGGATATTCCTGGAGGGGACGGAGGTCCGATTTCCTCGTCGTCGTCGTCGCCATAGTCCAGGAGAGATGGCAGAGGAGGTGTACGAGGGAGGACAAGGCCTTGAGGCCGTGGGAGTTTGGACGGAGCGATAGGAATGCGTCGTCTACGCTTGATCGCATTTAGTGGGGAACCAGCGCGACTTGCAAGGGCCGCTGAACTGATGAACGGAGGTGCTGCGTCCCCCTCATCGTCATCACCGTTGAAGTACTGTTCTTCTTCGGCATCAATATTACGGTCTACGCGACGCGAATCGGTGGAATTCCTGTGACAAATTAGCAATCACGTTCTCGGGAGCCCGCTCTGCACTTACTGGTCGTTCTTGGCCTCCTCCTTGGGTAAAGGCTCGACATTGATTTCCCAACGACGAATGAACGCAGAGAAGCGTGGGCCACCCAATCTTGTTTCGCTGAGCTTACGAACGATGTCTCCGTGAGCTGTCATGCAATGGCTAATCAGGTCCTTTATGTTCTCCTGCAAAGAATAGAGTGAGCCTCGAGGTGAAATGGTAAAGACATCTAGTTTACTCGTCGCATATGCTCAAAGAACTCTTGACATGATGCACTCAGTAGGCTGTCTCGAAGTGACTCTTGCAGGGTGAGTTCCAGGATGGGCTTGAAAACATCAAGTTTCATAAGATGAGCGAGAAAGTTCTTGTTGTTGATCTTAAGGCATATCCGGAAAAATCGGAATGCAGCTGTAATTAAGACACAGCTGAAACATCAGATCGTAGAACCCCCATAAAAACTGACACAAACCCAGCCGAAGGTGCTTATCTCGAGCGCCAAGTAACGTAGCCACGCGAGCGGATATATTCGAAGAAAGCATGTAGAAATGGCTTCGAAAAGCGTGTTGTTGGGCAAAATTGCAAAGCAAGTCGGACAAATATAGGAAAAGATTAATCTTCTCTCGCGAGAGCTTTAATGCCGGGTCTAGAATAATCACCTTCAGTTCGCGTTGCCGACGTTCACAATATGTTTGCATACCTATTTGCATCCTGAAATCTGGTATATCGGTGTACGGTCTGAATAGAACTTCTAGGCAATTCTTGTAGAAATAGTCTAGAAACCTCTCAGTTCCCGGATCATCTTTTGGGCGGGCCAAAATCTTCGCGCCAATCGCCGCCTAAGTCAGGATGTTAGTGGCATATCGGTGACTCTAGAACGAACACCTACAGGTGTGGCGCCAGGACCACCAATGTTCTGTGAAACGTCCAGCAGAGCTTTCAACGCGTCGCCAATCTGACACTGCACTGCCACGTCCCGACTCTGAACCATGACTCGACACATTAGCTTCAACAACGTCTCTGCCTTGTCAGCTCCTAACCGACCAGCCTCTTTCTCCCTTTCAAGAGCAGCGGCCTGTTTGCAGACATGTCCGCGAACGCCATGCAGGTCGTGATCAAGTAAGATAGCCATTATCTCGCCTGCAGAGCTGACCACACTCTTCGACGTCTCCTCCTTTTCGGGTAACGAAAATGCCCATTGGACAGCAAACAAAATCCCTCGGTCAACCAATGTTCGGAAGAGTGCCAATCGTGCAGGTAGCTGGACATTCTTGCCCAATGCGCAGAGCTGTTGAACGAGTGCGACAACCTCACGACGGAATGCAATATCGCTTTCAGTGAGGTTGCCTGCAGGACCAAATGAGAACTGCGCAGCCGTCCGCGTCGCGTGACCATTTGGGATCTTCTCATGAGGTTTCTTCCCTGGGCCCTTCGATCCCCCCTCTTCGTCCTCTTCGTCCTCCGATCCCGTTCTAGGACCAGCAAGCACCTCCTCGCTCACATACAACCTGACTATGTCGTGGAGGAAAATTGGGTCGTTTTGAATGTGATTGATGATATCTATTTGGTTGAAGATGATGCAAGAGTTCAAAACGTTGAACGTTGAATCGTCGAGCGCGCGTGCAAGTACGACATCCTTGAGGAACTGCAGGCGGTAGGTATGGTGAACCTTCTTCCGGATAAGATCATCTCGTATTGGAATGGGTTGGTGGAAGTGTGTATTGACGTGGAGGAATTCACGGTAGTTGGCCTTGTGTGTGGGAAACTCTGGGTCATCTATGTCGCCGAAGTCAAGATCACAGAAGGTACGAAGAGAACATGGCGTACACTCGAGCATTCCGACTACCCCAAAGAAGATGTCATCCTCGAGTATGTGCTCGTAAATCCCATGGTCATTCATCATCACTGCAATAATGTTAACAATGCCAACGAGACGAAATCTTACACTTACAAATGGTTTGCATTAGACTACATAGAGCGTGCAGGTTGTCTAGGCTCTCGAGGTCTTCTGCCATGTTGAGGACATCGATAAGGGCCTTGATGTAGTGCTGTCATTCTAGTCAACATGTGGTCCGAGAGCAAGAACACGTAGGACTGTAAAGTAAGGCTCACCTCGCGTTGTATGTACTCGCATATCTTTTCCTTGACTGCTTGACCCCTAGAAAGGGCTTTGATCGCACCCTCGATATCTTGTATGTTGCCAAGCTGAGGGGTGGGCAGATGACCAGTGCGGATAATATTGACAGTGGTTGCAGAGTGCTCGCCACCTGGAGACGATGACCCAATTCCCTGGTCTTCTAGGAGATATTCGGATGAGATACGCATTGGTCGGAGAGATAAGAGAGAACGGAACGAGGCGTGGGCAAAGGGCGAAACGGTGCTGACCTCCGGAATTCAAGTGACGTTGAACCTCTATAATGAAGTTCCACACCTCCGCGCATCCCTCCGCGTCCTGAAAGCTCAGGGCGTAGTCGGCTCCGTTGGGTTCCGTCCATACTATCAGGCTCTCTGTGGGTCGTGTGAGTGCCAAACAACACGGAAAATAGGTCATGAAATCTCTACACAAAATGCATGAGGAGTGTACATACCTTGTTGCCGCTGGTATACGTCATTGGAGCGGATGGCAGTTGAGAGGATGATCTTGTTAAAGTCTAGCTCGGAACGGGCGACGAGATACGCTTGGTTGGCATCGTCCAGCTGGCCGGCGCAGTATGCGGTGCCTTGATCAACCCATCGAGAGCCAACAAGTTCGTAAACCTTTGAAGAAGGTGACAAGTGTCGGTCAGAGTAGGCGCTTGATGAGGTCATGCAAGTGGCGGGGATGCAAATGAACAAGAGGGACGCGTATGCATTTTGAATAAAAGGAGAGGGATTTCCCGGGGGAATTGGACACGTTGCAGGCATGACGACTTTGCCGTTATGAATATGACGGTAAAGCGGGAGCCGGTACGGGCCTAATACCACGAACGAGATGGGAAGGAACAGAGAAGCTCACCTTGACACGTTTCAGTTCTAATGAAGACTCAGGCGACTGTTGCTGGGAGTCTTGTTGCGTGACGGCTGGGTCGACGGCCTCGACCACTGTGATGTGGTCATCCTTGACATGGTCACCAACGTGGTCGATGTCGCCGAAGATATGGTCACGAGAGTGTTGGAGTGCCATATGAACAGCAGGGTCGTCCAAGGCGGTGTCAGGCTGCGCAAGACAGGCGAGCCCGAGCTCGAGAGCTACCTGATGGTCGTGTGTGGGCAAAACAGCGTGGTGGGAAGGTGATAAGAGGCCATGGTCGAGGATGTCGGTGTTGGTGTCGTGATGGGACGTAACAGAAGACGATGGCGCAGAGTCCACGTCGCTCATGACAACCCAGACGGCGCTTTCTCGGTAAATTTCGACCGCCGGATCCCACCTGCAGAATCCGCAAGAGCTACTTATGAGGCAGTTTTGGTCTAACGTCGTGTCGTCCTTTCAACGTCAAACGAGACCACCCGTGAGAAATCCAGTGGCCGGTTACACCCGTGTCCACAACGACCGCCGCCCCGTCGTCCTCGTCCTCGTCGGCGCGCTCAACGACCCTCTCTTGTTGTCAGGCCAAGGTAGGTGGTTGTCGATACAGCTGAATACGCTCGTCGATACCAGGGAACGTTAGACCTTGACGCGTTTATTCCCCACGACATCCCACAGGAACGGTGCGAAGGTGTTGTCCCTGAATCTGTCCCATTCGAGTCGCCACTTGTTCCTCGATGCGGGGTAAAGTGTTGCTGTAGTCTGTATTTTGATACTCATGTTGCGCAACCCGCTAGCCTCCGATTCTCTGAGACTTTGGGAAGGGGCCTATCTCTAATTACGTAATTTAAATTCACTTGAAATGACTTTTTTTTTACTCGGTGACGCTGCGTTAGCGTCGTTTCCCTCGTCTTGTCTCTCCTCGTCCCCCCTCATCTCGATACGCTTCGCC
>JBBPUO010000005.1:42069-52722 GCA_038094755.1 Caloboletus firmus | reverse complement strand
GTAAAAGTGCTCAAGGTAAGAGTCTCAGAGGGTTCTGGAATTGGGAGATCTTACGGGTTAATGGTGACCATCCAGAACGACAAGAGATATATCGTATTTGAGCATGTCCCAGACCAGAGGGAGAGGTGGATTCGGGTGCGTTGTTTCCGATGTTATTCTGTATCCGTCACTCACCCTTGTTCACGATTGATGCCACAGGACTACTTGGCCAGTCTGTCTGCGCCAAAATTATCTGTTCATGTTTGACTGTGTCCCATCGTGGCGTTCTCTGCAGATTGCATCGTCGTCCAGCATACCATGCGTAACACATCAACTACCATGCGATGGTGATAAATTATGTCTCGAAGCTTGTCAGGCGGATATAGATAGCTTGATAGTTTAATGGGGATAGTGGAGGAGCTTTCGAGATGCGGTGATTGGCACGCGTCGAGCACGTGACAAGGAAAGTCAGTCACATGACTTGTGACACGTCAGTAGGGGTTTTGTATAAAGATCAACTGCATTTCACTACGTGTCCTCGTTGCTCAGTCTTGTTCTAGTGTCTCAACGATGCGTCTGCTCCGCTCGTTAGCTCTGGCGCTCTCCGTCCTCACATTCCATACACTAGCCCAGGATGCTACAGATACCCCACGAGTTAAGCACGAATACCAGGTGCGTGGCTCACTGGCTCGCAAAGCTCTTGTGCCCAATCCTAATCCATGCGCAGAGCGATGTAGCACGTCTTCGTAAGATAGTCATCAACAGGTGAGTATCCCTTTCTCCTCGCGTTGTGTTGGGGTCTCATGCGCTCTTCAGTCTTTACTCAAACAGGTATCGGATCTCGTTTTTTTCCTTGCTTATTATGTCTGATCCAGCAACCTTAGAGATGTTTTCCTCCGAGAACTAATTTCCAATGCCAATGATGCTCTTGAGAAATTCCGCCTGACCGCTCTTACGGAGAAAGACCTCTACGATGGTGTTGCTCCCTTGAATGTGACCATCAAAGCTGTAAAGAATGAAGATGGTACTGGTGGTCGCATCATCATCACTGGTACGCGTCCCTCCAGTCGTGTTCTGAGTGAAGCTAATAGACCTAGATACTGGCATTGGAATGAGTGCGGAGGAACTGACAAGCAACCTGGTACGCTGATAGGATGGTGTTTGATGGTTAATAGACTCACGTTGTGCTCAGGGAACTCTTGCGAAATCAGGGACTTTTGAGTTCCTCGAAAAAGCGGACACCATGGACACCACCAGCTCTGGTAACCTGATCGGTGCTTTCGGTGTCGGATTCTACAGCAGGTACTTATCACTCTACACTGTACTCTGATGTGACCTTTCATGACCGGATATTTGAATCACTCTTAGCTTTCTTGTCTCAGATAAAGTCACAGTCGCTTCCATTCCTCCAAAGTCCTCCAAGCATCCCAACCCCTTGCAGAATGTCTTTAGCTCCTCTGCGGAAGAAGGTAATTTTGAAGTATACCCCGACCCCCGCGGAAATACCCTCGGACATGGCACAGAAGTTACTCTCGAACTGAAGACTGACGCGCAACATTATTTAGTCACCTCGAACCTGATGAAGCTCATGTATGTATACCTTACGACTCCAATGCATATCACCACACTGAAACTCGCGAAAGTAACCAACACTCGGTCTTCTCTACCTCTTTTCCCATCTATGTTTGGAACGAGGTTGAAAAGGAAGTTCCTATAGAAGAAGGAACACCACAGGATCATCCTGAGGTCAATGATGACGGAGAGGAAGCTGTGGTCGAGGAGGAGAAACAGTCTGACTCTGTTGTAAAGACGAAGAACGTTATGGTCGGGTTGTGGGAGCACATGAACTCTCAACCTCCTCTTTGGATGCGGTAAGTCCCTGTCATTGAGTGAAGAGGACTCCAGATTCAATTAACGAATATCAGGGATCCCAAAACTGTCACGGATGAAGAGTACGGGCTATTGTACCAAGCCACGTTCAAGGACTTTCAAAAACCTCTAACATGGACTCACTTCGCTGCGGACTCGGGAGATGGTGTCCCCTTCCGTGCACTCATTTATATTCCTTCTCGCTTGTGAGTCGCGAGCCTGAATACGGAAGCTTTATCATTGATACACTCTTAGACCTAATGATTTCTTCAACCAACCACTTGATGCATCCACTAACGACGTCAAATTGTTCGTGAAGCACGTATTCATTACTTCCGATCTCGGTGAATATGCTCTACCGAAGTGGGCTAGTTGGGTTAAGGTCATAGTTGACGGTACGCACTTTGCCTATCTCACGAACAGTGACTGAATGTGTTGATTCATGTTTAGCTGAGGATCTTCCCCTCAACGTATCTCGCGAGACATTGCAATCCAGTGCATTCCTTAAACAGATCAAGAACCTCATTATTCGCCGCCTCCTTCAGCTCTTTGGCAAGATCGCAGAGGAAGACGCGGAAAAATTCCACGGAATCACCGGAATATACAACACTGTTCTCAAGCTTGGCGCAGCGGATGATAGCAAGAACCGCGAGAAAATCGCGGCTCTGACTCGTTACACAACCAACCAGAGAAATGATACTTCCTTTGATGATGTACGTGCATTACGGCGAAAGATGAAGTCTACAGGACTGATCCATCCAAAACTCTGAAGTATATCAGCAACAGAAAGCAAGGCCAGAACCAGATCTTCTATCTTGCTGACATGGGTAAATCTGCCGAGCATCTTGCAGGGAGTGTTTTCGTGGAGAAGCTCCATGCAAGGGGCTATGAGGTCTTCCTGTTGAATGAGCCCCTGGACGAGATCCTGATACAAAGTCTGCAGAGCTGGAAGTGAGTTATGCTATACATTTATGCGAACTAGAGGTTGAATTTTCACAGGGGCATTCGGTTTCAAGATGTCGCAAAGGCTGGTCTTAAGTTTGGAGATGGTAGGCATTGATTTTGATGCACAATTGAGCAATGAGTAAGATCCACTACAGATTCCGAAGAAGAAGTGGAAAGCATGACAACTCTGACGGAGGAGTTTGCGCCTTTGCTCAACTGGCTGAAGGTCCAGGTTGGTGAGAATGCGAGAGATGGTAAAAAAATTTGTTGTGCTCGCAGTGAAAGATCTACGCAAGCTGACTGCGAGAAACAGTTGTTATCTCTGATAGGCTCGTAACGAGCCCATGCGCCATCGTAGCGGACAGCTTCGGCTTCACGGCCAACGTCCAAAAGCTCATGAGTGCCACGAGCAGAGGCGCCAAGAACGATGCCATGCAAGAAATGATGAAAAAGCAGAAAGTACTCGAGATTAACCCTCGGTCGCCTCTGATCGAGGGGTTGCTCCACCGGGTTGAACAACTGGAAACAGATGGTGCAGTAAGGGATGAGGAGCTTGAGGGCGAACTTCGAGAGGTTGCTGCGGTTCTCATCGACGGAGCACTGGTCCGCTCTGGTTTTGATGTAGCCGACTCCAATCTGTGGGTTTTCAACTACTAAACGCATACTTGGTGTTGAACTGATAAAACGGTGCCTCAGGTTCCTGACTCGGGTGGATCGTGTCTTGAGACGGTCATTGGGTGTGTCGGAGACTGCGCCAACGGACAGTACTGTGAAACCTGCGCCGCCTGTTGATCCGTCGCTTCCCGAGGAGGTTTTGAGGTATGAAGAAGACGCGAAAACATGGGATGCATTCACAAACGACGAAAGATTCCAGCTGGAGGTGGAGGAGATTGACGAAGAGGGGAACGTAGTTGTTGCGCATGATGAACTTTGATGTACCAGATAGTATCTAGTATGACTATGGCATTTCAATGGTTCGAGTTGAAATCGTGCCTGAGCGAATGAAGATCCACCGACGTCGGGAACTGGTAACAGTTCGTTCACAGCTCTAACTCAACCAATCACGGTCGTCACATCAACCTCCACAGCTGCGCAACTGGGCTCATCATGCCACCAGCCAAGCCTGCTGCGTTCTCCCGTCTGCAGCTCGCCGCAGCCTTGCTTGGTGAGTCTCGAAACCTGTCCTAAGCCCCGCAGTCAAAATAAGTTCCGCCTTCCACATCCAGAATACGACAATGATCCAGACAATCCCAACGCACCCTACCGCTCCGCTCATGAGAGCGCCATCTTCGCCCACCTCCGTCGTCATGACCCCTTGAACAAGTCCCGCAGGAGCATCGATTATCTTGGTGTTCAGGTCCCAAGCGAAGTCGGAAGCGATCCACCGAATAGAAAATCAAAGGCCTCAATAGACGGCCTCCGCAACCCTTTCGGAAATGCCGACGATGAGGATGAGTCGGCTCACGAGGATGGTGTAGAAGTTGACCTCACCTCATGGGGGCTTGACGCTTTCATGGAAAAGAACAAGGCAAAAGGCAAGGTTAAAGGGAGTGCGAAATCAGAGATCCTTCCCAATCCACACGTCGATGCCCCAGTGCGTACTGCCCACAGTGTCGCCGGTGACACTTTCCACAGCAAAAATGTGCGGTCCATGAGTCTTGGGGCCTTGAGTGATTTCGGTGCCGGTGGTGCTTTTTTGGACGCTGCGAGTGGCCCCGACAGTCTTGGTCGTGTGCGGTCCTCCGCAGACCTCGATCAGTTCCAGTCGCCACAACCACCACTTCAACGCCGTCGTGCTTCTGCCCATGTACTCATCGAGACTCTCCCTGTTCAACCACCTCTCCATTCCGTCCCTTTCCCTTCCGTCTCCGTTTCAGGGCGGTCCTCTCCTGGTCCAGAAGAGATTCTAAGACCAGGGTCCCATTCATCGCGCTTAGATTTGCAGACCGTTCACGCGCGCACACAATCTAACGCAAGCTTAGGTTCAAAGGCTTTGCTAAAGGAAGTCCCTAACGATGAGAATGCCAATCCATTCACCGTTCAACCTCCCTCTCCAGATCGCGCTTCTCGCTTCGACCCGAAGGCGAATCGAGGTCGGACCATGTCGGTCGGATCGATAGGTACCATGGCATCAAAGAACATGCTCACAGATGACAACGTTTTCTCCGTCCGTCCTCCTTCTCCCTCCCGTTCCTCGCGCTTCGATCCCAAGGTGCATGGTCGGACCTTGTCCGTTAATTCCATGGGCACACGTATACTTCTTGAAAACGATGTCGATGCCGAGTCACGACGTGATCGACCTCTCTCTACGTTAGAGCTACTCCGGCCGAAAGTTCTTGTCATGCCAAGTCCCTTACAAAGTACTGTCCCTGCTCAACTACCTCAGTCCACGACAAGACCGCATAGCGGTTTCCAAGCATCTACTGATGATCCTCTTTCCCCGGCTGTCCGATCTTCCCGGCTCTCTGTACCAGTTGCTTCCAACTCTTTTACCCCGAATCCTCGTTCTAGCCTTTCGTTGTCCCAACTCGCTTTCCGAAATACGCTGGTCGTCGGTGGGCAGAGGGATATTACCTACTCGGATATCGATCGTCATTTCCCCCGTGCACTCAAGGACGGAGAACAAGCTCACTTCGAGATGCAAGAGGAAGTGTCACCGGTACTTTCCTCTGTTCCCTTGCCTTCTGAGCCGCCAACAACGGAGTTGGAGATCAGACGGCCTGCTGGTAGATTGTATGGTCGAAGCTTGATCGACAATCTCGAACACCGCAAACTGGAGATGAAACAGAAGGCTCGGTATGCCTGACATCATTAGTGGCAAATTTCAGAGGCTGATTGTCTATGTTTCATCACAGTACATTCCAGGGTGACAACCGACCTTCTATGATGGTCCGCGGACAGATCAGACGTTCAAGCACCCTAATTGATCCGGATTCGCTTGGCCCCCCACCTAATCTGCAGAACCCCGATAACAGAGCCTCGGTACTCATGAGACGAAGCTCCACTGTTAGACCATTCCTCGACACAAGCGGCGAGAGACCACCTATCATCGGAGCTTCGGCTTCTACCGGAGATCTTCCGCAGAGCCGCTCCGTCTTTGGCGTCGACACGTTGTGGGACCGCGAGTTGCAGAAGCTGAAGGAGATCGAAGCTCAAGAACGAGCTGAAGTCGAGGAGCGTAAAAAACGCGAGGGAGAGGGTGCAGAGCGACGTCAACGGAAGAAGAAGAAGGGCAAGTCAAAGTTGCAAGAAGCAGAATCAACGCTGCCACAATCGCACACGAGTGCTCAGGATGTTTCAGAGCCTCGCGTGTCATCCGAACCCCCTGTGCTTCCAGCCATTCAGAAGCCCATTCTCCGGCCCGTACCAGCAGCAGACGATGATATGCCAAGCGAAAGAGAAAGCGACGACGATGACGACGACGTTCCTTTGGGACAGTCTCTTGGCCGCTTCACCGACAAAGTGGTTGATAACTGGGTAGCAGAATCGTCAGACGAGGATGAAGGGCCAAGACGCACAACTGGTAATGGACCTCGCTATGTTAGGTCTGCCGCTCCACGAACAGAGCCACTACCAAATGGGGGTGAGGATGAAGATAGCGAGGAGAATATTCCCTTGACTGTGGCTGTCCAGCGGATTGTCAAGCGAGCGACGCAGTTACCACTGAGGCTCATGGACGAGGACGAAGACGAGGACAAACCTCTTGCAGCAGTGCTTAGTGAATCGAAGATCTCTCTCGGTCAGTCCAAGCTATCCCTACCAAACTTCAGCCTCGACGAGATCACTGGCGGACGCCCACCAACGAAGGATGACGATGACGATGAGCAGCCCCTTGGTCTCCGTGCCTCCCGTCTTCCTGCCATGGCTTCCCATACCTCTCTTCCATTCATGGATGGGGATGAAGGGGATGAAGACGACAACAAGCCACTTGCATTACATCCCGAGCAACAGCGCAAGACACAGTACCAGATGCTTGCCCAATTGCAGCAGCAGCAGCAGCAAATGATGATGCAAGCACAGATGCACAACAACTTCTACTTTGGTTCCCCTGCAATGATGGGCTCTGGATTTTTCGCCACGCCGATGAATGTGGGCATGGGGGTCCCCCCTTTGATAGGCATGCCTGTGCCTCCCTCTCCTCCTCCAGTGCATGATGCTGCTAAGTATGGGCGTGTGGATAGATGGCGTCATGATGTCGCTGTCGAGGGCGCAGAATAGACTTTCTACCTTATTAGTTACCCTTGGACGTTTCGAGGAACTGGACTCTTGTCGCCTCTTAATTATTTATACATGTCCGCATCCTCATTCAGTTTATTCTCTTAGTGTTCATTCCAGTACTCACTCACACCCCTCCCAACATGACATCTGGCTGGTTTCTCTCCCCCTCAAAAATAAGAAAACATTAGAAATAAGTCACTCCTTTAATGTCCTTTGCATACAGAAATACATCGGTACTACTCGAGATAAAATGTCCGGGTAGATCTACTCGAAATATACCATGAAACAATGCGACATGGATCCATGAAAGTAATTATTAACTTGCTGCAAGGGTTACAATACGATGCACGGGTGAGAGCCAAAGAAGGGAAGATGTGAACTCGGGGGTGGGCGGCGGATGAACTTGCAAGCGACAGCAAAACATTGATAAGAAAACGGAGGAAACGTGAAGCTCTCAATCTCGGTCTCGTCATGATTGTAGTCAGTATTGAGCATGTATAAGCATAGGAGCGGGGAGAAGCGAAGGAGAAATGGGATGGTTATGATGGGTTCGTAATCCACAATCTGCGTTTCGGGACTGTGACAATCGAGACCTCTCGTCTTCCCATTTCTTCCTCTATCCGTCTTTGTCTAGTGTCTTCATCGATATCATCGTCGTCATCATCTGTGTCGACAGAACGAGGGCTCTGGCTTGTGGAGACGTCGTCGTGGCCGGTCGCGCGGTAAGGGGGTTGGTGCAGGTATGGTCCGCGAATGTCGGTCGGGAAAGGATATTGGTCCGTGCCTGTCATGGAGAGCGGGCGGGAGGTTGGTGTGCCGGGAGAAGCGGTGGGCTGAGGGAGTGGGCCGCGAACGCGCGCAGCCAAAGTAGTCAGAAGCGATTTACCCGGACGTCCATGCCAAGCAAGCGCAAAGAGTGATATGTAAAAAATGACAGTCCAGAGAAGGAATACAGCAAACAGAGACATGGGGGCACGATACCAGAGAGCAACAAGAGATAGGACGCAAAGTGCAAGCACAAGCATGTGAAAGAAAATGCGGAGCGAGAGCTCGAAAGGTGGTGGGAGCTCGTACGCGGTTCGAGGAAACGCAGGCACCGGCATCAGTGCGCGAGTACTGAGCATGTCTGCTGTATTAGGAGTCGAGCCATTCGAAAGCCCCTGCGTTCTGCCATGATTGGCAACGTAATCAAGCTCGTTCTGTTAATTTGATGACAATCGTTCATGCAGATATCGGGATGAGAGGAAGGCGGGGACAGGAAGAACAGTATGAAGTTAGCATCGTCAGATCCTCAAGCGACATGAAAGATTATGCATACCACTGCATTTAGACTGCGCCGCCGATCAAGCCAATCGACATCGCCTAAACTACGGGGCACCACTGGTACACGCTGATAGATTTCGATATTTGGATATGCGAGGCCATTATTGCTGGCCCTACGGATGCGTGCAGGCCGGTTAACTACCTCGAAGGCTCGCTGAGGTGCAGCAGAATGCATTGATTCACTGTCGGTTGAGATCCTTCCTTCGCGGCTCCGGCGACCAAGCCAAAAACTAGAGCCACCCCATGAATGTAAACGCGCTCGTGGTGAGGCGGGAGGTGAAGGTGGGTACTGTGTCTGCTGTGGAGCAGGACTGGATGCCGGCTTTTCCGCTATATCCACCGAGTTGGCGCGAGATGCAGCGGCCTCTGAACGATCGACAACTTCCTTTTGGCGGCCACGTCGTGCTGACCGAAATAATGCCAGAAGATAGAGGAGAGGTACGACAAGATATAGTGCAACGACTAGTATTAGTCCTGCTATGCCGTGTCCAGTTCGCAGAACGAGACTTGAAGCAATGCGTTTTGTTACGACCAGCGTGGATCGGATGGATGTGAAGGATGTAACAAGGCCCGCGAGCCCCAATCCGTATGCCGAGATAGCAATCACTGACGCTGAGAAGACAAGGGGGGATTTATGATTAGTTGGGCGCGTGATCTTTGCTGGCGGAAGTGCTATTCGCGCGAGGAGGATCGCGGGCAGGAGGAGGGCAACGGAGAGAGGGGCGGCAAGCTTGTGTACGAAGGAAACATCGTACGGATCAAATGTGTTAGTGGTTGAAGTGGTGGTGACGGTGGATGTGGCTGTAGGCGTTCCTGCTGACAAGGTACTCGTTGGAAGCGGTATGAGCTGGGATGCGCACTGGGTCATGTATTGAACGGTGACCCCTGCACCATTGGCACTGAGGCCAGTTCCCAGTTGCCCAGTGGGTCCACCCCAGGAAGAATTGGAGGCGGTGATGACGCCGTTGTAGGCTCTGAGGATCCAGACTTCATCAAGGTATGTGCCATTCTCATCTTGACCGCCAAAAACGATAGTGTCTGCGGATCCTTGTCGGTTAGTACCGACAAGCGCTTCATTGAACGAATAGGCGACTGCGCCTTCGCGAGGGGTAGGGAAAGTGGGTATGCCAGATGTTCCTGGGTCACCTGCAGGAAGGACTCTGCTCCAATCTCCAGTACTGGTGTCCAAGACTGCAACTTCACCACGTTGGAGCCCGCCTTGATCGTCCCAATAGGAAGAATTAAAGGTGCCGAGAATGAGGAAAATCTGTGAAGTAAATGAGGAGGAGGCCCCAGAAGGATTAAAGACCAATGCGCCGCCGTATCGAGGTGCAGGACAGGATGGAGGGGATACTTCAGAAAGAGAAGGACCCGCGTTGACAATGTAGGAATTGGATTCAGCACAAGTATTGCTGGAGTCGGTGGTGGTATTGCATCCGCTGACGGCGACGATGGAGGTTCCCAAGACAGCGGAAGCTTGATTGATGCTGGAGCCAGGTATGTTGCCGACAGTTTGACTGGACCAACTGCCGAAGGTGTTGTTTGTTGCAAGATTAGAGGAGAGTGTGCCGGTGATTTGGAACTGCCAAACCTCATTGAGGGGGAACATTGAGAAACCATCGGTACCACCGGACATGTAGAAGGTAGTGTTTGTGGAAGTGATGTCGGCGGGGGTGCGATAGTCTCGGCCACCTGATGCGCTCCATCGGGGTGGAGGTGCACCGGGGGAGATGTTGACCTGAGACCAGAATTGGTTGACATAATCGTATTCCTGAATGTGGCGTGAGCGGAAAAGCGGCAAAGGGAGAGCGGGGACGAACCCAGACGTCGGACAATGGCTGACCATTGCTATCTTTTCCGCCGAGGAGGAGATGGGCACGGCGACTGCAAGGGAGGATGAGAGGGGATGAGAGGGGAGAGGAAGGGGAGACGGACTAGCTGGAGGAGAAGTCATCGCCACCGAGGGCCATGTACCTGGCGGGAGGGGGAGTGGTGGGCAGATCTGACTGGGGGTTGGGAAGGGTCCAACCGTTGGTGTTGAAATCGATGCTGCGGGGAGAAGGTGAACTGGTGGGAAGAAAGAGGGTGAGAGAGGGACAAACAGATAGGTCTGGGAGGTCGGGATGCCGCTGGAAGATTGGCCGCCAAAGAGGAGGAGGTTGCGTGAGGAGTCGTCATAGCCGATGGAAGGATACTTGAGGGGGGGTGCGGAAGTGCCCTGGATGAGGTTGGTGATGTTGAGCCATTGGAGGGGGGGTACGGGGAGACTGGTGGAGATTGCGGAGGTGGGGGTGGGGGCGAGGACGAGGACGAGGACGA
>JBBPUO010000004.1:154186-189463 GCA_038094755.1 Caloboletus firmus | reverse complement strand
GACGAGGATGAGTGACACTGCGGTGATTGATAACGTGACCAGAGCTTGCAACGCTGTCGAAATACCCTGTGAATCCGTCCAACGTTACCGGCTCGTCGCAGTGACAAGAGAGGAGAACCGCTTACCCAAAATCGATGACGCAATAACGGAAACAGGGCAAATAATTGCACAGCAAAGAGAACAAGTGAAAATACTGACAGGTCGTCAGGCAAACGTGAGGCAAGAACAACGGACGATGACATCGCCGCGTTCATGGATAAGACGGATGTTAGCCTGTTGGCTGTGAGGACCGGTCCAGTTTCACAAAAGATCTGATTACAGACCTTTCCTGAGTAAATGATCCGGACCTCATGCAGCTATAATCAGCCAGAAGTGTGTTAAGAAGAAAGAGGCACGCCGACAATGCCCATATGGAATCCGACGACGTTGCAGCCGTCAAAGTTCTCAGGACGGGGGCGAGACCCATGAGAGCAAGAAGGACCAACAATGATGACTTGAATGCCTTCGAGCCTAAGATATACCGTTTCAATGAGAGGGTGGGAATCGACATAGCATGAGACAAACGATTCGACGGCATATGGCTTGGATCGGAACTATGGAGGATCTCCCATACACCGTATCCAAACACAGAGCAAGTCACCGACATCCACAGCAACACGCGAGCGTCGAGTGTTCGTTCCTTGAGTCTCGCGAAGATCGCGAGGAAGACGAAGACCGTTCCAAGATGCTGTGTGATTGCACAGCACAGGAAAACCAGCGGCCAGTAACTGTATGGCGTGAAGTTGGCTGGAGGACATTGTTAGCGATCGACTCTGTGACTCGCAGAAGATGCACTGACGGTTTCGTCGCAGGGCGGATAGGAATGAATCTGGTGGTATGAAATTGTCAGGGTATGGACACCTCTCCCAAAGGACTCTCCTCCACCGAAAGGCGATTTCAGGTTGGACGGGTAGGCCCCCCGCAATGCGTGAATGGGTACCATCCGACATCATTAGCATCCAGCAGGCGTATCTCGTCGTGTGAGGCTGAGAGCAACATGTTCCAGCGGTCACACGATAGACCGAACCTGACACGGCCACGTGCCAACGGTGGACTGTTTGGCCAATCCTGTCGACTGCCCCTCGGAATTGTCTCGGTAGGGGCACCACCCTGACCAATGGCCAGCGATGAAACGAAGCTCTGAAATCCCATCAAGAGTAGGGTTTGCATGTACTTTTTTTTTTTTTGAGGCGGCGTCAGATATCCACTTGATCATCTCGATCATGGGAACTCGACGTTGACAAGAATAAACACATAAGTATGGTATTCGATGTCCAAGTAACATTAAATAAACGTGTTACAGCCTCGTGGGTTCACCGGCGGTCCGCTCGACTGAAAGGGACAGGTTGAGATAACCCCGAGGGGCGAATCAATGAATCCCACTCCGAGTGAAATGGAATGGTGCCGGTTCCGATAGAAATTGAAGGGTGTCCACGGCGATCATATCCCATGAACCTGAAGCACGAGAAAGCCTGATGGCCAGGGATGAAAGGCGCTCTAAGACATCGGTCCACATGTTGCCAGACTCACAGCTAGGGTTGACATCGACAAAGATTTCATTCAAATTTTAGTCCCACTGCAACGAAATTGATGAAAAGAGGCAGGGAATAGTCAAATCAGATTCCCACTCACCACAAGTCGTTCTTCTTGCCTCGATGCAGGCACAGGTTTAGCCGACTTCGATGCTTCGAGCTGGGCTGCGAGACGACCCCGCTTGGGATTCGACGCATGAGTTCCGCGTGCTTGTGCCTAATGTCGAGAGAGAAAGACCTCGTGAATCGTCCCCAGAACAGACGAACTGATGCGCTTACCGATTTCAGTCTCCTTTCAGCTGCCTCTGCAGCCGCAGCACGGGCATCGGTGCTACTTTGATGATTATGCACGTTTGAAGATGATACAGCACCTCCGCCAAGCAGTTGGTGACCACCGGAATGACTACCGGGTCTCGAACAGAGCGAACCCATGGAAGACAGTGCAAGAAATGTCTGGCGTCAACGTGCGCTGCCACTGCTGGTGGGTGGCTCTGCTCCGGTCTTGGGTTTCACGCGCGTTTGCGGCGTATGGACCTCGTTTATTCCTCGCTGCGCTCAGATAAGCAGACCGACCTTCGAGGTCCGGATACAGTAATTGTAGTAATTTGGATCGTCGGCCGTGAACGTCGCAGGTGTGTAGCATTGGACGTCAGATACAACGAACCATCTACACCGGAGACGATATCTACGTAGGCAACACCCCGGAAACTTCTCTGTACTCTCCTCTATCGTCCGCAGCGCGAGCATTGCGTTCACGGAGGTCGTACTCCTCAAAGTGGCGATGAGGCATCCACTCCTAAGAAAGGCTTGAGTGATTAATTTGACATGTCAAGAGGAGTAGCACACCTTCCACCACCGCCTTCCCACTGACCATGGTATATTGGGGTCCATGCCTGCCTTCACCATGCGGTTCTTGATCCCGGCACTGAGCAACAGGCCGAAAACAGTCAAAAGAAACAGGGTGACAACTAGCTGGTCCCTGGGTGAATCGCGCTCTAAGTCAGATATGAGCAATCGTCACAAACGCCAAAACATTGAGGCTGACGGAAACATCTCGCTTCGACATCGCCTTCCATCCCTGTCGCCGTGTCAGGATCCGTATCGCCGAGAGAAGCCCCATCACAAATGTCCAGCTGCCGATCCAGACACCATTGTTTGGTACAGCTCAGACATGGTTTCGATGGGTTGTCTGGAGCATCCATTTTCAAAATGGTAGAGTTTGATTGGAAGCAGATGCCTGCAGGCTCCCTGTTCGACCGTCTGGTGGACACCGGCAGCTAATAGGACTTACATTTGCAGAAATTGGTGACCTCCCATTTGCCTATGACGCCTTGGACTGGTATCTGGTGGTGAAGCTCTAGCTGTCCGCCGACCCACATATGGCTTTGCTACGCACGATATGTAATATAGAGAGCGAGAGCAGGAAGATGACGATGGTATGACTACGCACTAGTGGTGGCATAGTGGAGAATTTGGCGGGGTCTGATGGCTGGTGGCTGAAGACGCGTCGTGCAGTTGATCACAGGCACAACCTCGCAACAACATATTACTACCGTTCTCCTGGTCAATTGAATCTGACAAGCCCACATTCTCAACAGATGGCGGAGTACGATGATGTCTTGACCAACCAGCCAGTCGTGATCGATAACGTTCGCTCCACTTGCTGACCGTCGCGTCCGCGTGCTTACCTCGCTCCTCTCAGGGTTCGGGCACAATCAAGGCAGGCTTCGCTGGTCAAGATCATCCAAAATGCTTCTTCCCTTCATTGTACGTATCCAGCCCATTTTTTCACGGAACTCCACGCGAATATCACTGCGTTACAGCGTCGGGCGACCAAAGCATGTTCGCGTCATGGCGGGTGCTCTAGAAGGAGACGTCTTCATCGGTCGTCGAGCGCAAGAGTTCCGTGGCCTTTTAAAAATAAAGTATCCTATAGAGCACGGGATCGTTACCGACTGGGATGATATGGAACGGATATGGAGCTGGATATATGCCGAGGAACTCGGTACACTCAGCGAAGAGGTGAGATTCGTTCTGGTCCAACCTTGTGTCCCCAATTCAACTACTTGCCTTGCAGCATCCCGTGCTTTTGACCGAAGCGCCACTGAATCCTCGTAGTAATCGTGATGTTGCCGCACAGATCTTCTTCGATACATTCAATGTCCCCGCACTGTTCCTTTCGGTGCAGGCCGTTTTATCGCTGTAAGGTCATCACTCAAACCATATTCTCGTTTCTGACCGCAAGAGTATGAAGCTATTCCTCTGGGCGAACAACAGGCATCGTGCTCGACTCTGGTGATGGTGTCACTCACGCCGTGCCTGTATTCGAGGGTTTTTCGATGCCTCACGCAATTCGTCGAGTGGACGTTGCGGGCAGGTGTGTGTAGCCCAGCTTGATCGTACATCCACGGGTATGAACCAGCCTCGCAGGGATGTTACCGACCACCTACAGCTGCTTCTAAGGAAATCTGGCCATCATCTACATACAACAGCCGAGCGGGAAGTCGTGCGAATAATCAAGGAAAAGTGCTGCTATGTAGCATTGAACCCGTCTAAAGAGGAAAAGGACACTCTCGGACGCCCAGAGGAGTTTCGGTTACCTGACGGAAACGTAGTCCAGGTAAGCTCGGACACAATATATGACGACCTCGACTTGAGGACGCTCCAGCTCGGTTCCGAACGATTTCGAGCTCCAGAGATCCTGTTCAACCCTGAGCTCATCGGTCAGGAATACGCCGGTGTCCACCAAGTTGTGGTAGATTCCATCAACAGAGTCGATCTAGATCTGCGCAAGAGTCTCTTTTCGAACATCGTCCTAAGTGGGGGTAGCACATTATGTAAAGGTAAGCTATCACTAAAGTAGGTATGACGTACTGACTCTTGTAGGCTTTGGTGATCGGCTCCTCAACGAGGTCAAGAGGTTAGCTCTAAAGGACGTCAAGATTAAAATCTACGCACCACCGGAGCGGAAATATTCCACTTGGATAGGTGGTTCTATACTTGCAGGGCTGGGGACTTTCAAGAAGGTCTGGCGCTTCCGTAGCGGTCTGAACACAAAGCTCACGTTCCTTTTACAGATGTGGGTTTCGGCAGAGGAATATCAAGAGGATCCAGACATCATACACAAGAAATTGGGCTTTTAGGCTTGCCGCCTCACGAACAACTTCATTCTCACATGATACCCATCATATCCAACAGATATTGTAATACACTTAGGTTTGACATACTAATGGGAGAAGTTTTTCAGGCTGTTTGGATATACATATGACCCATAGGTGTCCACAGGGGATAAAATGTCATATGCCATATATACAACTTCGCCATGGTTGCTACGGATGCTGGTGGACGAGAAGTGATTGGGCGGGAAAGGAAGTGCAGAGCTCGGTGACGACATGGAATCACTACTTCTTCCCCTTCTTGGGAGGCTCTGCAGCCTTGGTCTTCTTGGTCCCCCGAACCTATTACGCGAAACTTGTGAGCCCATGAGAACGAACAACCACAATCTACGCATGACCGACCTTTTTCGCGCGGTTTTTTCTTTCGTGCCGTAGCTTGCGAGAAGGCCTTTCGACCTTGGGTAAAATGCCGCTCTAGGAATGCAATATGAGGAACGCAGGCGACACGCGGACGATGGACCAACCCTGATCAGACGGTATTTGGGCTCAGCCTTCTTTTGCGAGGCCTCGTCATCGTAAATGAGAGCGAAGCCAGTGCTTCTTCCACCACCAAATTGTGTTCGGAGACCGAAGAGGACGACACGGTCTTTGTCAGTCTTGTACAAGGTGGCAAGCTTCTCCTGGAGATCGGCTTTGGAAACATTAGGGCGGGACGGATGGAGGACGTCGAGAACGAATTGGCGGCGAGAGAGAAGACGGTTGGTGATGAATTTACGCGTTCGCAGAGTGATGGGTGCCGAGCTATCAGCCTGGAAGACTTGTCAGAAGACCAAAGGACATCTGGACTGCTAAGAGGGCATCCAACGCTCCCCAAACGTGATTTGTGGTGAAACTTGGCGGGGTGGTTTTGAGAGGCCCGAGGACGGATACTCACCATGATTGAGACGGTCGATGAGCGCTTTACGACGTTTTCTTGCTCGATATCTTGATGGGTCCTGTGAGCGAGAGTCAATGAGTAGCAAAATCAGAGTCCGTACGGAATTTCCCGGACACAGCCACTCCATCCGGTTACTCGGTCCAGCTCTCTCAGTTATTAGTCATGCTCTCGCGAAGATGTCTTCCAACTATGCACGGCATGGCTCGTTTGCCCCCTATGTGCGCTCCCATAAGTTCCACCTTTGATCCATTTCTGACCTGATCTAGTACAGACTCCACCCCCAGATGATCCTTCTCGTCTCCCCCCCAAGCTTGTCTCCCGTCCGAGAGTTTGGTTTCCGGAGAACCCAGCGTCTTATCAGTCTGGAGGCTTGCCGTCGTCCACCGTATTCTCTACCGCTGCTGCGAGTACAGACACGGAACGTGGCCAACACAACCAGTGGGAAACAACTTACGGCTTACGTGTCAACGTTCTGGCCGCATTTGCCTATCTACTAGGTCCGATATCAGGTTCGACAATGTCCTTCCCGTCCACTCTCAGTCGTGCTTACATCTCAGTGCGGCGTTCAGCCCTCACCTTACTTGTCCTAGAAACACACAACGACTATGTTCGTTTTCATGGTCAGCTAGTGCTGTCACCGTTCGATCTATTTTGAATATGACCGCAAGCAGCATACCAGGCAGCGCTCTTGATGACTCCTCTACTCACCGCGCACATCCTTGCCGCGGTGCTGCAGCTTCCGTCGTGGATCCGTACCTTTCTCACGCTGCTCCTCTGTGTGTCAGGATTTTCAATGGCGTAAGAGTCCATAAGCCATGAACATGGGAGTCTCGCTCACAGTTATCTTGCTTCAACATGACCCAGAGCTCAGGCCTTCTTAGGTGCTTCCGGGGGTGGACTTTCACGCTATCATCTCCCGAAACTTGGATCTCTTGCAGACCAGTGGGTGGATGAAGAGTAAGGTCACCCAACCACTGGCCTTTACATTTGAATGAGGTTACATACTTGTTTGATCTCACGGGCCAACCAAGGGAACATGGGGGCCCATTTGTAAGAGGTAAATGTAACAAGTTTGGCGCAGCCCGGTGGATTGCAAATGACGCGTCAGTGAGTATTGCTGTCGCTGCCATCGGAGGTAGGATCCCCCGGATAGCCCGCAAGTCAGACAGCAAGCTTTCAAGGTACAGACTGAAAGTTGTGTGGTCCCCATTCTCTCCTGGAATCGACTCAAAGCAAACTTGAGTGCGAATGGTAGGGAACGCACAAAAAGGTGAGCTTGCAGTGTTAGTATTCCGTCACGAGCGATGTCATGGAGTGACAAATCTGTCAGGCATAGGTTCAAATGAGGTACAAGTCAGGGCACCTTGAAAGGCAAAAGCTACGGTTTGACACAGATCTTTCGATCGATGGTTAGTATATATCCGGCCGTACAGGTCAACCCCAAGTGTTTTTAGAATGTGTCAGACTCTAATGGATGCGTATGAACCAGAACACCGCGCTTGTATGCATTCGACATTCCATCTCCCTTCAATCAGCGTGCAGTCTCTTCCCCGACCGTCCACCAAGCAACCTCCACAGTGTTGCAGATCATATTTTGGATCAACACATTCAAAGTCGCTCAAATCCCCGGCTCTCAAAATGGGACAGGCGTCGAGTCCAGGTGGGCACAAGCTGACGGTTCGTGATTTGAGACTGTGTCGACGTAAAAGTTGACTCGGAGGCGGAAACGGCGAAGAACGCCGTAAAGGAATGCTTGATGAGGAGCGCCGCGATGGTGAAGCTGCTCTTTGACGTGTCAAGGTTGACGATGACCAGACATGGTCATTCCCACACGCCAGAGACAAAAGTGCTTCTAGATGGCTGGTGTGCAACTCGTTGGTTGGGTACTCCAGTACCGTACTGACGGGCACCGTGTGCTAGGAAGACCGGAGCTACGATGGGAAAGGCAAATCCCTTTCTCAGGAAACCTGTAAAGGTTGAGACAACACGAACTGCTTTTTCAGTCATTCTTACTGGTGCCACAGGCGGTCGAGCCTTGGATATGTCCCACTTGGATGTACCTATTTGTCGTGGTATCCTATGTATAATGGATAGGACACGACACAGAACCCAAAGGTAAAACATCTAGCAGTGGGCTTGCAGGTAGACAGACAGACGGCTCTGTACACGGGTAAGCACATCACATTTTCGCACACACACACAAAGGTCCCGTAAGATGCGTTTAGCGATATTATTCAGTCCTCTGTTTACCGTCGAGACGACGACAGCTTATGGAGGGACATTCTGAAATGGCTGCTTACCAAGAGGTATGCAATCTCGGATTGGTTTATACCAAAATTCATTTGGAGAGCAAATCCCCTGCAGCGTTTCTCATCATGAATGTCCCATTCACAAAAGGGAGCGAAGGAGCCGCCAGATGGCCGGTAACGTACAAGAAAGAGTTCGCGTCTTAGACATTGAGAAGAGGGCGCAGCCCACGAGCAGAGGACCAGAAAGAAAGTAGGAGAAAGGACAGACGTTGAGATGAGCACGGGGCAGACCGTCCCTTTTCATCCTCACTCACCTTTGTGCTCCGTATAGTGATCCGTAGATCCTTTGGACGACTACACTTGTTCGCCATTATTGTGCCCTTAAATTAAAGTAGTTGCTTATATCACTAAAATTATAACACAGACCATATCGTGCACGACTAGAGTCTGTAAGAGCGCCCACGTCGAAACAAATAGAACCACTGACGGACAGTCGTCACGCGATTGAAATTCGTCAGATTGCAGGGGAGGTACAGTACTCTTTACTCTGTCTGATTGTCCATGAACCGAATAGGACAAGTTATAGTTGGGTATTACGCTCATTTCATCGAATATTTCCACTTCATCCTACGCGAGGAGGTGAGTAGTCTATTCAGGGACAAGACGCATGCCTACCAGACTTTTCTAGCACTGACAACGCCTTTTGAAGTGCACGTGTAGAGAAGTATCGAACGTCAGCATCTCCGTCGTTCTTCTGTTGCTCAAGGACAGGAACAACTTTCTGTTTCACAAATTCTTTACCCCCGAGAGCGTCCCCAAACGAAGCCGCCAAAACTTCCAGTGCCTTGGCAACATTGAATCGTATGTTAGGGATGGGGTCAACAGCGAGTTGTAATAGGGGAGTTATGATCTCTGTCTGGATGATGGGCAAAGTCAAAGAGGGTGATATGGTCTGGAAGATCATGTCAGCAAAATTTAGGATTTTAGCAGCCATGAACGCACCGTGATAGCTTGCACAGTGGTCATCCGGTACAGGTAGTTAGGATGCTGACCCATGCCCACGACCTTGGGAACGATGGCAACCTTGGCCCACTCAACACCAAAAACTTCAGTCAGTTTCTTGAGATTTATTGTAGCAGCCTCGCGTATGCTGAATACGGTGTCCCCCAGCCAGGACATGCATAAGTTCCCAAGTTGTTCGTCGAAAAATGGTTTCCCCAACTGTGTTGCGAGAAGAGGAATGTACTCAATAATCGCTTGCCGAACACGCCATGACTTGTCTTCTGCCAGTTCAATGATGGCAGGCAGGAGGCTATCCGACAGGAGCCCAATGTCAATAACTATAAGAAATCCGGATCAGGCTGAAACATTCATATATGTTATCGAAATTCTACATACCGCCGTTGACCGTTTCGAGTTTGCTGATGACGTTCAAGCGAACCTCAGAGAACTCGTCCTTCAGTAGATGAAGGAATAAGGGGAGCAAGTGTTCGACCGTTGCCTCACGACCGAGAAGTGGAGCCAGTCCACTGATCTGGTTCGCGAGAGCGGCTCTGACGTGCTGCGATGTATCGTGCGACAAGTCACGGACGCAGGGTACGATACGTGCCAAGATGACCTCTCGTTCGATAAGTTTAGAGAACCCTTGAAATTGAATGAAATCAACACCAATGACATGCATGAAAATGCCAAGGACAACGGTACCAGGAATCTGACCAGCAGCGGCGGTCCGCACTTCTGCTTCGTTGTCTTTCAAGAGTTGAACATACTGCCCGATCAATTCCTCTCTGACCAACTCCGCGCCAACCGCCTCGGCAAGCTAAGAGTAGTTTATCAACGTTCGTCATCACAGCATTATGATTGCGACACACCTCGTTGAAGTGCGTAGCGGCCATGTACCGTACTCTCCAGCTCTTATCGGCAACGCTATGTCTTATTTGTTTCAATAGTTGTTCTTTCACCTCAGATGGCGTGAGCTGCTGAGCGATGACGACCAGATCTTCGATTGTCAATAAGCGCACGGAATCCTGATCATCCGACTGAAGTCTGCGGTAAACTGGCAGACCATCTGAGAGTACATGGTGCTTAAAGAAGTTCTTCACCAAAGGCTGGATAGACACGATCATCAGTAGGTTGTATGAACGTCGACAGTCTAACACGCACGCCAAGCCACCGTGCAACAGCGCGTCGAACCATGGGTGTATCATCGGCCCCAAGGGCAGCGAACGCTTTTCTCAACTCGTCCTGAATGGCAGGCGACACTTTAGGGTAGACTGGCGAATAAAGTGCGGCGGAGGAAGTTCGCGAGGTGAACCATTCACCCTGCGACAGGCGTTTTAAGAGGGGGATGTAGTACTCTTCTATTTGGGTGGTTGACAGAATGGCAGCTATTTTCGAGATGGATTCCGCGGCCTTGTGAGAAGAGGATGAGGGGGGGGGGAAGGTGCAGTCAAGACGCAGACATACCTTATCCCTAACTAACGTTTCTTCTACAGCGGAAAGATTCTCTAAAGGACCCAGCAAAACGTGAGCATACAGCGGCCCACCGATGTATTCCTCGAAATTTCGACCAAGCTCCTCTGCCAAGGCCAGCAATACCTCGTCCTCGTCATCGACAGAGTCCTGAAGGAATGGAACGAGCTCATCCCGTGCGCGATCGGGCCCTAGAGCAAGCGCTATCGTGGGTATGCTATGAATGGCGTTGAGTCTCAGTTGGACATCTTCTGACCGCAACTCGTCCATTAAGACGGCAATCGGAGCGATCTGAAGGGAGAGAAAGGAAGGATAAGTATAATGAGTTTACGGACGAAGGAAAAATCTAACGTCTTCTAGATTGAAAGACGAGTCCATGGTGCTATGAAAAGGAGGAGTGGAGTGACGGAAATAAAGCTGGCTGAATCTAGAGTGAGTGTTGTCTCTGGCAGAGTCGCGGTGACAGTCTAGTCGATGGCACGCCACAATAACAAACCCTCAGCCACGACCACTCATCATGCCCGTCCAACAATCAGATCGTCGTCTCATCCTCACGCATCCAAGCGCAAGTCCACCTTCATTCCCACTTCCTCACTTCTCTCACTCATCGCATCGCACTGATCTATCTAGGGTGCCTCAGCAGAGGTCCTCCTTTACGGGGCCACAGTCATATCTTGGAAGGCAGGCACGCTCGCCAACCCTGTGCCTGAAGAACGGCTGTTCCTGTCCTCCAAGGCAGCACTCGATGGCTCCAAGCCCGTTCGAGGGGGCATTCCCATAGTATTCCCATGCTTTGGCGCCCCAAGCCACCCGGAGCATGCCCGCCTCGGCCAACATGGTTTTGCGAGAAACCAAGAGTGGACGTTTGACAGCGTCGTCATGGACAACCCGTCGGGTGTATCTGTCCGTCTGAGTGAGCAATCCACGTTGGTACGCCTCTACCCGTGCTCAACGCCACGCAATAGCATTGGCCCCAACGCCAAGCATCAAGGCCATGTATGATCGACTGTTCCAGCTTGCATATGTGGTGACGCTGGCAGAGCACCAATTGAGCACGGATATACATGTGACGAATACATCTACATCGAGCGTCTATCCGCCCGACAACCTTGAGTTCCAGGCATTGTTCCATAACTACATCCGTGCGCCGGCGAACCAAGTTCTCGTGTTTCCATTGGAGAACAAGACGTATTACGATAAGACGGAGACGAGTGAGGAAGGGCGGAACACGGCGAAGACGGAGACAAGGGCAGGAGTAGACGTCCGGAAATTTACTGACTCTGTCTACGAAGACGCATCGCAGAAATACGAGGTGACATGGCCCGGGGGTGGCGTCGAGATCAAGGTGTCAGGACTGAAGGATGTTGTACTGTGGAACCCACAGCAAGCTGCAGGAAGCAAGATTGGAGACATGGAGGACGGTGGATGGTACGTGGTCTTGGGATGTGAGCGAGTTTGGATGCTCACGACTGACCAGGGAGAAATACGTATGTGTCGAGCCGGGACATGTGAGGGGGTATGCCAAAGTGGAGCCAGGGCGGACGTGGATTGGACAACAAGTTATTTCGGTGATTCAGGACGAGCGGAGGATCAATGCATTCTAAGTAGCAAGCGAGCCCAACGCCCCTGGATATTCATCGAAATATACGCGAGCAATATTCCAAGGCACTCTTGGCTTTTTTCATTTTACACCTTCACGCTCTTTCTGCGCCGTTCGTTTTTTCGTTTTTTTTTTTTTTCGTTTTCTTTTTATATATCAAGTGGTTTGTAGGATGAGTTTTGCGAAACAACCACGGCGACCGAGTGTCCAACCGCCTTCTGTGGCAGCGTCGCCGACGGTGCACACGACGGGCGAGAAAACGCTGAAAAGCCGGTTGTCAGAGCAATCCTTTTCTCGAAAGTCATCCATCAAGTCAACTGCCAGCGCGTCTGTCCCACCTACGTCCGTCCCCAACTCGGCAAACTCTCTTTCTCTCTCTACTCCCCTCCCAATCCCCACCTCCACTTCTACCTCCACCGACGACCCCGCCCTTGCAGACGAGCTTGACTACATCACCGTCTCTGCTCCCGCCAGTCTTCCTCACGACAAGTTCGACTCCCAAAAACTCCCCCGTCAGGTTGACAAGGCTTCTCGCATCCTCGGCATCTCTCACAGAAAGTCCATGGAGCCCATCCCCGCCTCCAACAGGACTTCCATCCTCTCCACCCGCTCCGTCCCAAACACCCCCACCCAGCACACCCCCACCCTCCCCCTCGCTTCTCTTTACCTCGTCTCTGGTCTCCCAAAGAGTCCTCACACCTGGACCCTCGCCGATCCCGATGCTGTCCTCGGCCTCCACCATTCCGAAGGCGCCGTCGCACGCTGGTGGAGACCAGAGGTCCTTGGTAGCACCGTTTCTCCCGGTGCCGGCGGAGGCAAGAAGAAGAAAAAAGGTGCCAAGGGCGAACCCACCGAAGTTCTCAAGGGCGCTGGCGCACTCTCAAAGGCTGAAGTCGGCAAGATGTTGTCCAAGGCTCTCAAGGTTCCTATCTCCATCTTGCCCCTCCCCTCTTCTCACACTCTTCCCTAGCTTTCCTTCACTCGCGAGGTTGAAATCATCGCCTCCACTCTTCAGCCCGCTAGCACCATACATACTTTCACCTTCACACTCCCTGCTCCCTCTACCCCCCTTGCCCCTGCCCCGCACGACATTGGCTTACTGAGAGGCTCCGTCCTCACCGCCGATCGCTCCTCGGCTGCGCCCACTTTTACCTACCCCTACACAGATGACCCTTTCGCCAACGCCCGTCCCTCCTCCGCCTATCTTGGTCCTTCCTCCGTACTTGCTCCGCCTCCTGGCTCCCCTTCTCCCATGTACGAGAAGCAAGCGGCTGCAGGCGTTGGTGGAAGTGGCACCATCACCTACCACGGTGTATGCTTGACTGTATGGAGTCACGCGGATGCAGAGAGGAGTGCTGCTATTCGCAGAACGCTCGAAGCTGGTCGCGCCAGAAAGGAAAGCGCCCAGTCCTTGGTCGCCTCTCGTCTCAAGGTTCTGCGGACCTCCATCGGTCACGGATCTACAGGCAATCCTGCTGGTGAGCATAGCCGGCGTGTCGGCAAGCGCGGCGCACGCGGTCCTTGGCCGGGCACAGACGGTGAGACCGACGGTGAAGGTGCAGAAACTGATGCCGGCGCTATAAGCGAGAGCGACTTTGATGTCGCGAGTACCGTTGGTGGCCACGGCCCTGGTGAGAGCACCCTTTTCCTCCCGGGCGATACTGTCTTTTGGCTTCCATATGCTTTGTGTGAGTATTATCATCCAGAGTTGCCAACGCATACCTGATCTTGGTTGACATAGCACTCGTATCCCGCCACCCGATCTATGACCTCATGAGGGACTATCTTACTCTCTCCTGGGCCCGCTTCTCCAAGGATGTTCAATCTCATACTCTGCAAATCTCGAAAATCCTTGCACACCCCGCCCCACGTGCGGGCGAACTCATCAAACTCGATGCTTCCCTTATCCCTCTTGCTGGGCGCTCGTCGGGTGCTGCATCCGGGAGCAGCAATAGCGAGGACACCAGTCTTGAGGTCATTGCAAGGTTCCCTGGAGGTCTTGATTTCGGTAGGGGGTTGGTTGATATCAACTTCACCATGTGGCCGTTATTCAAGTGTTTGAATATCGATAACGTATTGACTGCTTGTGAGGTATGTGGTCCAACTTTGTTTTCGGTACTTCAGTCCACCCTGAGCCCATCTCCAGATCGCGTTGGCTCCCACTGGTCGTGTTTTGTTCTTCTCTCGATACCCCGCCATGCTAGGCGTGAGTGACCAGCTTCTTACCTACTCTTAGCGTTTACTCTACTTTCATTGCAGATTGCCGTATCTACCATCAAATATCTCGTCGAATTGCGTGGGTGGAATGGCATTGCTCTGTCTGCAGTCCACGCACGTGACGCCAAGATCTATATTGACGATCCTGGCCCCTGGATACTGGGTCTGGCGACTGAGGCGAGGTACAGCGTGCGGCCTGCGCCGGAAGTTTGTGTCATTGACTTGTAAGTCATAATTCACGATGATGTGTGAGATCTCTCACGGCATTGGGTTACCCTGCATAGGGACATCAATTACTTGAGCTGCCCCTCGCCACCTCTTGGAATTGTCTCCATCAAGCAGCAGCGAGAAAAGTATAGACAGCGATTACTTGCCACTTTTGAGCCTCATTATCATCCAGACCACAGCATACCCTCGTATGTCCTTTCTGATAGTTTCCCCCTTCCGGTGTCTGATGTTGTCGCCTCGATGATAGCGAGTTCAAAGAAGCTTTCCCCGCAGGTCGGTTTCGTCCAGTATGCAAAGTGCAGGCGAAGAGAGGAGGGGAGATGGCTGCTGTCGCCGACACTATCAAGCCGCCCGAATGGTGGCATTCCACACGCATCATTCAGGCATTTGATGCCGTGCTCGAGGACAAGGTGAACTAGTGCAGAGGAACTTGTCCGAGTAGTATGCTAACTTGCCCATAGTTCAGGAAACCTTCCCTTCTCAAGCGTCTCTCCTCATTCGGTACCGCTCGTCGTCTGCCGCAACTAACTGCTGCGGAACAGCTCATTCAACTCTCCATTCGCAAACGTGCTACTGCTTTTGTTGATGCACGAGATGACCTCGAGACGAAGATTGGTCGACTCTCTCGTCGTCTCAACTTCCTTATGACTGAGGCTGACCTGTGGAGAGACAAATTCGTCACATTTGAACAGTACGCCGAGAAATTGAGTGTGGAGGCGGACCAGTTGAGGGGCAAGATTGGCAAAGAACAGAGGGAGACCAAGAGGTTGAGCGGGCTTGTCACTTTGACGGCTGCGGAGAAAGCCAAGCTACAGTCTCGTGAGTAAACTTCGTCGGCTTGTCGAGAGACCCTTGGTTAAGAGGGTATTGTCAGGACTGGTCGACACTGAGCGAGCTCACAAGGATGCACTCACCGAACTAGAGCGGATGCGGGACACCATGCAACGCATGGAACAAGAGCGTGCAGAGATGGTTGCCGAGGTGGAAGCACAGATCGAGCGTGCACTCGCATCTATGGCTGTCGACATCGATGAATCCGACTACAGCGGAGAGCTCTCATCCCGCCCTGGTTCACGCATGTCCACTTCCGCAAGGTCTGCCAGTGGAACACGTTCGAGGCGGACTAGTGATGCAGTCAAGAGTGGAACTCACGAAAACAATGGATCTCGGCTGCGCAGCTTCGGCACTGAGTCAACTCTTGCAGAAGCGTACGAACGCGGAATGGATGACACGTTGGTTGCTGGCAAACCCGAGCGGGAGACAGACACTATCACTGAGGAGGAAGAGACTCCGGTGTCGCCGACAAAGAAGAAGAGATTCTCAGCGACGCAGGGTGAAGTTACACAAGATGGCATGATGGCCGTCGATGAAGGTATCAGTGAACGCAGCGATAAGATCGCACAAAAAGTTTTGCAGATCCAGCACAAGGTCCGAGGATATATGATTGTTGTTTTTGTTGTTTTCTGAGTTTGTTCTGTTTGACAGCTGGAAATAGCATTGGCCTCGGAGAACGTTCAAGACCGGAGGAAGAGATCTGCAGGACACAGGAGTACTGGGTCCGATTATACTACTGATGAGCGTGCCGATGAGAGTTCGGATGCTGCTGTGTCTGTCCGTTCGCGCCAACCCCGGGGTACCAAGCTCGTAAACAACCCTCCTATCAAGGCGAAGCGTAGGGAACGTAGTGATACTACGTCTACGAATCGAACTGGTACTGGCACCATCACACGCCATTCCCTTGACACTGCCGCCTCAGCGACGCCACGAGATTCATCCACTCCGAATCATGGGTCCTCCACACCACAACGAGAGGACAAGATCCCAGGACAATTCGAATCTGAGACGGACGGTACTGATCTCCTGACGCCCACCGCTGAGGCACCTCACCCGTCGACGCGACAATCACTCCGGAAAGTTGCGTCTGGAGCTTCCTTGACGGCGCTTTCTCCTGCGGCACCAACTACTGCGCCAACGACCCCCGCTTTGACACCAGCCATGACTACTACTGATGAGTCCGACACCGAATTTCAGAGTGCCTGTTCCACGAGTCCACGCGACAGTTGCGGTAGCTTTGAGAGCAAGAAGGCGATGCAGCATGACTCCGACGATTCTGGAACATCCACAGACATGGAGAAGAGGCATGTGACAGAATATACTGACTTGCCTATGAGGGCACGAATCTCTAGTACTGCGACTGCGATACCGCAGACCAGCCCGACTCTGTCTGACATTACTGCCGCACCAAGTGGGCGCTTCACAACACGTTTGCGTCAGGGGACCAATTAGCATGTCCGTCAGGAATATACCCCACCCTTCACATATATATATATCATTATCATCACCGTTGGAATTCGCTAACCTTCCAATCTTTTCTTCCTCCCACTCCTTTGGCTACTGTTATTTCAACTCGTGCTTGTTCATAGGTATCTCACATGTTCAGCTTCAATGCACATATTACAATTCACTTCAGCGTAGTACAAGGATACAACCACTACTTATCCAATCCGATCTATTCAGTTGCCTGCTAGTCCATTCTACGTCTATTATTGAACGCTTTCACTACAGACGCAATTTGCGCAAAGAACCACACTTGCGCATTCTTGTCGGGTATCAGCACAAACTTGTCGTGGTCCTTGCCCGACTTGTGAGAAAATCGAATACCGGTGTCCTCGGTAGTCACACCCTGCACCATCGTCAGAGGCAGATCCCACTCTAGGCGTAACCTCTTGGACCAGAACGAGAGCACCCTTGCGGAGGTCAACAAGACAACATTGTCCCCGCCTGTGTCTGTTCAGATTTTCAACGCCCACAGCACACGCTCGGTTCAACACGTACCGATGTGAGCAACGTAGCATTCGTTCCTATAAGCACCTTGTTCCAGGTCTCTCATCCAATACTGGCCGAGTGCCTCACGAGTCGAAAATGGCTGGGATGATCATGTCTCGTGAGTCCAAACCGAAGCGACCATATCGTTACACGTACCACCAATACTCCATCCGGAGGGACGTGTCTTGGCTAGGACGAATGAATTTAAGAACCTGCACTAGCAGCTTGATGTTGATGGCCACTCACCGGTCTAATGCGGTCTCTTTCTGGCTTATCGAAGACAGTCGTGGTGTTCCTTATCCCTGGTGCGGCATCAATAATCACGATTAACAGCAGACGAACGATCTGGCTACCTTCAGAGACGTTTGACGCGAGGTCGAACACCCCAACGGCAGGTTTGGTCAGGGCGCTAATGATAACCACGTGTTAGACAGTACTATCGCGAATAGTATATATGCGTACCCAACCAAGCCCTTGCCTATGCCTTTGAAGAATCCGACGGCACCTTCTGTCTCTGCTCCCTGAATGGGCTTCGTCTAGCACTTCATGAGCAATCATTGTGGTGTAGTTTATCCGTTCTGCATACCACGATGCCCTCCATTGCACTGACAAAGCTGGTGGCGAGTGCTTCACCACCCGCAGTTACACCATAACTAGCAAGTGGTGTGAAAAAACAATGCAATGCGAACGAGAAAAATACTGCCTACATTGCATGGCGAGGTCGATTGCGGCGCTGCGACAGCCTACGTTGCGCTTGATATTCCGCGTCAAACGTTGCAGCGGACAGGCCTGGAGTCAAGTTAGTAGTGTCCCTTGAGCGAAACCAAGCTATCTGACCTTTGCCTAGGCTACTCGTGAACTTGGTGACACTGTCTGATAGACCGAACACTGTCTTCTTGACAAAACTAGCAGCACCCTGGACTTTGGATCAGAATACTCGCTATAAACCAAACGAACAGTCAGCTACCTTTGCGATTCCGATGCCTAATTCCTTGTTCCCATGCATGACAACGCCGTGGTATGGTGCGTAAAAGATGTCTGCTACCCCGGAACTCACATTCGTAAAGAGGCCCACTGGATTCCCAATGAAATCAGCGGAACCGAGAATGCGGTACAATTGCCGCAGCACATCTTGACGGTAGTGGTATGTGATACGATTTTGCAATTCGGGTATTGTCAATCGCATGTCTGTGATGGCGAGGGCGTTGAGTTCAAGAGGTGCATCATTGACATTCCCCAATGTCATAGTTAGTGCATTGACGACCACCGCCAAGGGGTTCCGAATGCTCAACCTGCATCGACATGAAAACATTGACAATAGCATGAACTATCTGCGACTTACTTCTCTTCACTACTTACCCTTTCAGTTCGCATGAAAGACAGTGTGAGCTGAATGGGGTGCAATTGAAGTACTTCAAAATAAACATCTCGTCCAGGAGCAGTGGGCTGTGGGTCGGGAATCGTCTCTGGGTGCTGTATTAGGATGCTTGGGAACAGATGAGCCAAGATCCGAATTTCACGCCATTAACTCACTCCTCTACGTTCTCCTCCCATGAGGCGCCTTTCACCTGTGTGAGATCATATATCGCGAAGAGAAAATCTTCATCAGCCTCAATCGTCAAGGCCTGCAACAGAATCGAGCAATACTTGACGAAGAGAACACCGTGCTCTGTGAAAGCCGTTAGAAAATAACAAACCCCTGGTCCCATCTCTTCCCTACCTTGGTCCTTTAGCCAGACAACAGAGGCTTGAATGGTTGGTGGGACGGCCGCTGTTCCGCTAGCTTCCTTGGAAACAGGGCTTGGTTGGAGGAGAACAGGATATAATGCGTCATGAAGTTGGTTGTCAATCTGAAGAGACCCACAACATAAGGTGACTGCCTGCGAGCCCGGGGTATCGCTGTATTCAAAACACAAAGACTCTAACGAGGCATATACCACCTCAACCATCTTGCGATTTATGAGGGATATTCCTATTCCTGCAAGATCAACTTCGACCCTGAGAGTAGGCGCGGCATCCTCTGAAACTGCCTCGAAGCCCTCGAGACTTCCCAGCGTGTCAGATCGGGATAGCGTGCCGGTAGTCCGATGTTTGGGCTTATACAGACTGCGCTCTGCAACATAATGAGTGATTCGTAACACTTGTTTGTGGTGGTCCGCCCGCACGTCCAGCGACACGGCACGTGCTCGGTGTCGATCCTATGTTGTTGGTCAGCAAAGTCAAAACGAGACACCATTGGGACGAACTTGGAATTTGAATGGAACAAGAACACCAATTTCCATGACGTCAACCACGCGGCGTGCGTCGTTAATCATCAACATGAGCTTTTTTTCCCTTGCGGCAGGCTGATCCCAAGCATATTGCGTAACCGAATGTGGTGCGAGCTTGTATCGCGGGGTGCTCGATTTCACCGCTTCTACTTCATTTCGACCCGAGTCCTAAACGTGGTCAATAGCCAGCGGGGCAGCATTAAAAACGAGCTTACCCATTGGCAAACAAAAACGGTATAATCGCTGTCATTTTCTAGTTCAAACGGCCATCCATCTGCCTCTAGGAGGGTAACGAAAATAATAGACCCATCAATTTTGATGTCTGCTGTGATAATATCCACTTGGCTGTCATCCAATCCCCTGGGCACTCGAAGATGAATGCTTCCAATGTCCTGAATGTTGACAGGGGATGACCTAACGATTCTCGGTCATACCTGCAGATACGTTTTGTTTCTGTTCACCTACCATCGTGCGTTGAGACCGGTGTATGCAATGGTGAGAAGCTTCTCCTCCCCGGCTTGCATGATTTGCAACGGGACACGTTCTCCTGGATCCAGTATGGCTCGACCACGTGGTAACCCCTTGTATTCGCGGAATTGGATGGGGCAGGGGAGGTCGTTCTTCAACAAAAACCTTGGCGAAATCATGATTACTTTTGTAAGTTTGTACTTGCCCAGTCCTTCTGTCCACGATAGGCCGAAATGGTATTCCTCGTTCCTCTGTTTCATGGACGGGATCACCATCCCTGCGTCTGCTGCTGGAGCTTCAAGGCTAAATACCTTCAACCATCAAGAAACCATCAGCAATCATATGAATGCCACATGAAAGGCAGAATACATTCGACCAACCCGACTCCCCGACCTTGAATATAAACGCTTGAGCATTGTCGTGAGGATGAGACAGTACTATCCGTGCCATTAGCGTGTTGGTCCGTAGCAAGGCATCAGAACTTACAGAATGGGGCGGGAGTAGCGAGGACGTCTTACGACACATATGAATAAGTGACACCATGAGATCATAACATGTTCATACCTAGCCGAGTATCACCAGCAACATCCAAGGGAGAAGTAGCGCGATGAGATCGAGCTGTCCTCACACTAAAAGGCATTCCCGACTTGTTCACAACAAGGTATGGACAGTATATCTGGACTTTGAACGCTCCGCCGGACTCGGGATATCGACTCGGTGTAAGTGAGATCGCGACATCTTGTGAAACGGGGAAGTCACATACACGTATTTGAGACTCAGGTGGAGTTTGCGGTTGCTTTGATCGCGAAGTGCCAACCGGGATTCGATATCAAAGTCAGAGTGGCGGTCTGTATTAATGATGGCGAAGTCGCTTGGCCTGAAGACTGCACGAATCATTAGTTCCACACCCCAGGAACTTGGCATATTCACCTGTATCTTGCACCTCTACGTTTAGTAGGACCAGATGATCTAGTTCCACTGAGTGTACTGGCATCACACCACCCTTTCGTAGGTAGCTTTTCCAATTCTGGTCAGCGTTCTTGTCATAGATACGGTATTGGAGATTGTAGGGCAACAAGTTCTCTAGCTCAACCGGAGCACGAAGTTTGAGTCTAATTTTGGGAGATTTCCTAAGAGGGGTATCAGGAGATGTCAAGGAGCGCAAAACAAAACATGCCGTGCAGCGGGATCATTGGAATCTGTTTGTACCCATGCTTGGAAGCGGAAGGGTGCTTCCCGCTGATCATTGTGAGGACAACTAATGGAGAGAGATTTCTTGGCAACCAGATCCTCAAATCGCAGAGAGGAACACCAGCGATAACCAAACCCCTCTGTAATGGTATCTGGTAGGTTTTAGAATATGTTGAAAATGCAGTGCTTACGATCCGGCTGGAGTTTAAGTCTGTTCTGTGTGACTGCCTCAATAGGTAGTGCATAGTCTTGGCCCGGTGCTTCGTGGCCGTGAGTGCGACAACTCGAGGATACCAAACAGCGACTGACCGATCTTTTCTAACGAATACACAGGATGCCCAGTGTGGTCCACTAACATCAGTTCCAATGGGTAGAACGTCAGGTTCTCCACCAAATACGTCGAGCGCAGAGTCACTATTTTGACATTGTCTTCCACAGTGACAGCGCACAGCAGACGATCAGCATAGTGCTCCGTCCGGGGCCGTAGCAAGAAGGTAAACTCTCCCTCCCTGTCAACCGGGATGCCTCGAAGAGCTTCCCAAGATTTTCCGACTACTTGAATGCCGATGTTGTGTTGTTCGGATGCCGACCCATGCTAAAAATTGTCAGCATTCGACTGAAAAAGTCAGCGGTCGGACCTACCTCCCGCATCTTCTTCCAGTCATCAAATCGCCAGTCTATGATTTGATCATGGTTAAGTTTGATGGCATTGCTCTCCTGCATCACTCCACCACCGGTATCGTTATCTGACCAGATGTAAAGAGGAGAACCCGTGCGGTTCCGAATTCGATACGGAGCATAGCTCCCGCGATCTTTCTGAAGAACTAGCTCTCTTTCTCGCCCCCACATGTTGATGGACGTTGTTGCAAGTTCGGCGAATGTAGTGCTAATATTGAGGTCCAGGCGCTCGCGAGCAGCCATAGAGACCTTGAGGGCACTTGAAGCTTGATCCTTGCGCAGCTAGCATAATCACTGTCAGCGCAAACCGCCCAAACAATCAATTAACCAACGGTCACCGATAGCGTAAACTTCCATGGGTCAATCACTAACAACAGAAGGTCAATTGCTTGATGAGCAGCAGATGAAGAAGATCCCACAAGGTTCCCAGTGCGAATTTGTGAGATTCCAATAGTTGATCTGCGTCTCTAACACGGCTGACGCCTGGAGCTAAATTACTCATGTGAACTTCACGAGTCTGATCTTGCCGTGAAAGGCTCACCCCCGACGACCAGTCCTTAGCCATGAAGATAAAGGGCTTCACATTAAATTGAAGCATAGGTTGTTCGTGCAGATCCCCAATCAAAATCAATCTAAATCCATCAATGGTGGCTTTCATCTGTGAAGCCGTCGTTATGTACCCTTGCCAAGTGAGTGTGCGGTAGGTTCATACCTGTTCCTTCGACATGACAATGTGTGCTTTCGCAGGTGTTCGTCGCGCAGCCACTACGGATGATACAGACCGGGTAGTTCGAACTGGCACGTTCGAAGACTGTTTTCCGTCGAGCAAGGTATCCCCATGCGATCTAGCGTACAACTCAACGGCCTTTGTGGCGATCGCACTGATGAGCATAATATCACGGTATGACGCCCGAAAGACTATTCCCGTCGATGAACTTTCCATTGATACGTGCTGTTCTGGTTGAGAGGCCCGGCTGTCGAGGGAAAACGTCAGGTCGACATCGTCCAAAAAGCGCACGGTGTCCGATTCTGCTCCCATCCGTATCAGCGACATCCCAAGCCGGTTGACGCTCAATGCCATGACACCCTACGGTCAGTCAGCACCTCACCCGTGACTACTCGGAGCGATGCTGACCTGTTGTGATATTACGATTTGGTTTATACGAAGTCTAATGGCTTGGGAATAGGGGTCAGTATCGTTTTCGAGCACACTGACGGAAACATCGTGAAGCTCGAGGCGTATGGCAGTGGTAGCGAGCGTCAAAGGTTCCCTTCTGGGTTCTCCTTCGTCGTTTTTGTCAGAGACCTTCGGACTTGAGGGACCACCGGTGAAGAATGAAAGAAGGAAGAAAATGGGCTCCACGGAAAAGATTATGTGAGGAGCATCGACCGTCATGATTACAAGAGCAGAGGTAGCAGACGAAGTATAGAGGACCATGAACTGGTTCCGTTCATGATCGGCAGCGGGGACGATTTCCCTGAATTTGGAACCACCAGATCGAGTGTTGCTCATGGTGAATGATCGTAAGACCAACTGGGCTTCAGAGGCCCCGTCAGACATTGATTTAGAACGGAGGCTGACGTCATTCAGAGCAAATCGTGCAATCCCATGGTCTCTAAGATTTGCCTCGGTGGTTGCCTCCCTGTCATACAAGTGCAACCTGACAGCAGCTATAGATGCCACTAGGTCAGTAGTAATCCAGGGCCGACCTCCATCGAGAGTAAATGGTACGCGGATCTCGGGTTCTAGATTGACAAGGGTCATTTGTACCTCCGGGGTAGTGGACAAAGTGTCGCTGGGACTCGAGGCGGATGTTACAGCGGAATCAGCCTGGGCACTGCCTTCAGGGGCACCTGCAAGTACTCGCGGTATTGATTGAGACAGTCCGACGAGAATCTCGTATTGGATTTGAGTGAGGTAGAGTTTTATGTCGGATATTTTGATGGCAATCTGTCATCACCGGTGAGAAACGTCCACCTTACAGTCTGAGGCTTACTTGAGTATCCGGAGTATCATCTTGGAAATGATCAATGTTTGCGCGTTGGTAAATGTCTCCAACGATATTGATGTCATCGACAATCTTGAGCGTGGATAGTTTGCCATCGTAATATAGGTCTGACACAAGCTGTAGGCCACTGAGACTCGCCGATATCCTACTAGTGTTCCCGTCAAAGGAGTTGCTCGCAAAGACCTCACCGAGACGCATTGTTACAACATCAGGAAGGCGTGCAGGATCGGAGGGAAAGACGACGATGGGAGTCTTCACGGATACCTCGAATTGCATACGTTCGATTTCAGAGGCTCTCTGTACAGCTGCATCGCGAGCTGTATCATATAGGATCTTGAGCTTCGCGAGTTTTGTAATAAACAGATACATGTCGTGAAACGGCTGCTCAAGGAAATGGACTTTGAGCGAGCCTGCGGCTAAATGAATAGCTGATTTGATGCCAGTGTAACCTTCATCCTCGGAGTCGTAGGTCTGGTATCTGAACTCGGCAAAGTTGCTGTCTTCAATGGACAGAATTTGCTTAAACTCCTCTCGGCAAACATCCACGGAGCGGTCATCGCTCAGGGCTAGACTCCCCAGACGACCAGTGATACGCATAGTATTCGATCTCAAAACCATGAGAACAGAAGCCGTTGACAGTGAGAGAGTCGCCAAGCTAGCGAAGCCGTTGATCAATACAACTGGTCGTTGTAGTAAGCAGACGTTTTGCAACCACATTGATCATTTCTCACCTTGGATGCTGTCTAGCTTCACGGAAATACGTGTAGTACTGGTGGATCGAGGTTGTATCCCTGTGACGTCCACAGGTTCCAAGTTTTCAACAGTCGCTGATGTTCCTCGCGGAACGAACGTAGTGATAAGGAAGTCATAAAGGGAAATGACTGGCTCGGGTGCGGCATTGAAAATGAATGTGGATAGCCGGACATCGACACTCTGCTCAATGTTATCATAAACTGTGGAAAACTCCGGGGAATTTCTCTGAACGCGCAGATACGAGACTGAGAGAAGGTCCTTGTCACCACCGCCATCCGCGTAATCTGATGAAATGAGTCGAATAGGATCCCTATCGGCCTGCACGATATTCATAATCAAAGCTCTTCGCGAATCATCAACTAGAAGCCAGGCTCATCATGCTCAAGCTCACCTGAGACTGACATCCACAGTCAAATTATATTTAAGGAGCACTAAACCAAGCCGAAAGTGTTGAAGGGTGACATGTCCGAGTGACTTCTCGCCCCCATCTTGACCTGACCGTGAAATTGACGCACGTAAATCGTCGACCGCGAAGTCAAATTCGAAGATGTGCTGCCGGAGTTCCGGATTCTGTTGCACGTGTTAGTGAGGCTCAGGAGCAAACGATGGTATCTACCACCACTGAGGTTCCGTCGCTCGCTTCAAAGAAAATATCGTCGCGGTTCGTTGAGGCACGTTCAGTTTCAGATTGGTTATCATCGACGTTGTATTCCGGTCCCGTGGGCGAGAATAGCCCTGCAGACAAAGGCAAGGCTATGGATTCCGTATCGATGTACGGTGGTGACAACTTTGATTTGTACCTCTTCTCTGACTCCTCGCCAAATTGTGGAATGGTAACGTCAATCAACCGCATGAGTGTCTTATACTTCGCATCAGACAGATTGACATGCAAACTTGGCAGTTTCCCCGAGACTTTGAATCGCGCAAGGTTGAGAGCACTTGGAACAATTGAGTTATGTACTTGAAGATCAATGTCAGCACGCTCCAGTAGGTGGAGGTGATCGCCACTCTTCGACGTCAAAGCGTCGCGACACGCTTGTAAGTTAGTGCCTATGATAAACTGCGGTCGGTCAGCACAAGTATCCGTAACCCATAAAAGCGAATCACCTGCGCTGCTTCGAGCTTGAGCATCACCTTGTCATACATGAGCGATTCTAAACGCATATAGTCTCCTTCGCTATATTGTTGATTCTTTTTTGCTTGTAGCTCGCGCATAGCATCTTTATCGGCGAGGTCGCTCTCGACAGCAATATGTCCCGCATCAATGATCAAATGACCACCGTCAAAGGAAGTAATGCTGGTGGAAGGTCAGATCACATAGAAAAAAGTATCCATGAGAACACATACTCCTCCGGAATAATGATGACAGGTGCATTCATGTCTACTTGCAAATCAATCGTCTTGTGGGATTGCAATGCATATTCCAAACCGGCCCGAGTCTCCTTTCGCAAACCCTCCAGTGTCTGGCTGGCAACGTTCTGCAATACAATTAGCTCGCGAGAGAAAGAATATACTCATTTACCCACAAGCAATGCTTCCACTGACTCTAATTGATTCTCGGGGGGTCTCAAGAATTTGGCAATTGCTTCAACATACCCTCGGTGATAGATAATCTCCATGTGGCGCATGCGAGCTGTAAGTGCAGTGTCTGCCCGTTGATCAAGTGGATTACTCTCAAGTTTGATGTAAAAGAAAGGCTCGTCGGACTCCGCATGCTTCCCTGGTCTGGCCTGCTTGACTATAGGATTCTTGACCTGCACAATTTGAGGGTGAAGGGTATTCTTGGTAGTCCCGTCGAACACACTCAACCCTCCAAGAGAGATCGATGCTTCGAAATTATCCGGTCTTTGGATGAAGTCAGCACAGAATGACTCGAAAACCATGGATATAACGTCCGCGGCCACTCCTCTTGGATGGCTCTTCAATGCAAAAGATCCTTTTCTTAGCCCAGCTGCAACTCGCAGCCTTACAGCATCCCGCGGTGTTTCAAACGAAGCCGCGATAGCAGATTTTTCGTCGAAGTCGAGAATGTCATATAGCTGCCTTCGTTGCTCCTCAGTCATTGAACCGCCGAAAGTTGCATCCTCGTTTGGAACCTCGGAGACTGCAGAGCTCCATAACCAAGATGTCCAGCTGCGTGCTTGTTGTTTCTGAGCGCGCTCTTCCTCGAGTTTTCTGCGTTGTGCAGTATCCTTTCGTAGATGAGACCGCGCGATTGACCTGTAGAAGCGGATGTCTTCATATGTGAGCTTGCGTTCCAAGGCCGCGATTGAGGTAGCCTCCTGTTCCCAAGTCATTGAACACGGAGAACCCGTCCGTCGAAAGAGTTTACGTACATGTTCTCGGAGAGTTTGCATGAGTTTTCTTTCGAAAAGCTCCACGTATTTGTTTCGATCATCGCGACGTTCCGCAAAGTAGGCCCACGTCCATTTGCGTCGTCGTTCGTGGACGTTGTTCAAAATGGCTGAACCAGCGAATCGCAGATGAGCTCTTGCGCGATTTCTCGCCAAGTCTTCATCGCTTGGTCGGAATTTGCGGTACTGGAGACTTCAGTAATCTGTGGTGTGGCATCTACATTCGAACTTACCTGGTGCTGACGGATATAAAAATGGTACATATCCAAAAGAGATATGACGTCTCGGTATTGGTTGTCATCCAAAGCTATGCCGATCTCCTCAAAACGTAGGTGCACATCAAACTGAGGTGTCTTGTCGTCCACTTCATGGTTCACGACAATCTCCAGGAACTTGGTAAAACCATAACCCATCAGAGACAGTGCATTACTTACTCTGCCTTCCCCCGACACGGGACTAAGGATGAATTGGTGAGAGGAATTTTGGTCATTAAGGGAGATCTGCCCATAAATGTTAGTTGTAGCAGTAGACGCGAATTATAGCATACCATATCCATAAACTTTGTCTTGGCTTCGTATGAGGGCAAGCCAGCCATGCTAAGAGAATCCGTATCAAAGTAGATGGCTAGGGATAGCAGACTCGACAACTATGTCGCGATAAGTGACGCTGTGAAGCTTTTAAGAGCTACCTACTTTATGGATTGCGCCAGCGGTACTTTCGATGAATGCTGGCTCCCAATGTTCATTGACCGACCGGATGGTAAAGCACGCGAGTGTGATTCCCGCAGCGAAAGGATGCTACGAGCAATGATATGAAGCAAGGAGGGTTGGTTCAGGGATCATACTTACACCTGGAACGCTCAGCTTGTCTTCGTATCTTACGTGTATATTCTTGACAGTTACTTGCAAATTATTGATTATCTTGGCAGTCAAAGAAGCCCAGAGACCCTGAGACTGAGGGGAAGCATCTGCTAAGCCAAATTGGACATGTGAAGAACTATCGATAATGAGCCGAGAAGGTACACACCCGATGAAATCTCTGCCTGCCCGGGCATGTGCAACAACTCGGCATTCTTGAGGCGCTCTTGCTTAGTGGCTTGAGCCCTGCATTCTTCCTCTTCGGGATCGATGTTAGTCTGAGGGGAAGGTACTACAAGGAGGTGGACGTCTTCGATGAGTATTTCCACTGGCTGGTTACCCAAGTTCATCCAATGGAGGGATAGCGTGAATGTCCCGAGATATCCTGGAGACAGAATCTTAGCGAGTTTGAGAGAGCAAGGTGTGTACCGACCTTCAAGCACGTCAACGGGAAGTCTGAACTTGTCAAGAGCACCTCTTTTGAGGCGAAGGTTCCGCAGCGTCAGCTGACCTAGAGAGACACGACGTTTGCGGGAATAGAAGCAAATAGGGTGAGCAGATCAACCTTGTGCTATTCCATAATTGACCTGGTTCATATCGAGGTTCTCTACGTATGGGGCGAGAATTCTGTTGAACAGCTACGCGGGTCGATATTAGATTGTAAGTTTGGGTGGATGATGTTGGAAGTGATACGGACGATGTTCAAAACTTCTTTTCCCGGGTCCAACCACCACATTGTGGCGAGAAAAGGTTCCTAAGTATTTGTTCTGCGAGTAGTCGTCGTCGTCGCCGGTGAAGGTGTCGGTCGAGTGGGTCACACAGCAAGCGAATAGGGCATGGACAAACAAGGAAACCGCAGCGTCGTCATCTCACGTGACATTATCTTTGTCTACTTCCGCGAGCGACGATTCCGAGCGCGCGACTTTCATGACCGTCGAGCGCTGAGTTCACTGCTCAGGCCCACCATTGCAACGGTCGATAATACAATAATTAAATTAAATATTGTTAATTTCAATTTCTGCTTGGAGTTTCTCACCGGGGATATCTCATGTAATGGGTCACGTAAATGTATGAGAGTGTCACACTGTACGGTCACACGCCAATTCTCTGTCACGGTTCCTAACTTCTGCGCGTTCGATTTTATTTTTCACTTGTTCCTCCACCGTCATGCCCCTCCTTGCCGACTTCCTCCTCACCGTCTTACCTGCCGACGTTCTCCCCTACTATCTCTCGCATTATGTCCCAGGAAAGACCCCCTTCTCAACTCTACCTGTCGTGTCCGCAATCCTCGCGTCCTACCTCGCCATCATCTTCGGCATTCAGCAAGTCATGAGGGAACGCCCCCCACAAAAACTCAACACTCTCTTTCGCATTCACAACGCTGTCTTAACATTAGGAAGTGGTCTCCTTCTCGCCCTGATGCTCGAAGAGGTGGCATCAATATGGGTCAAGTCAACCACATACAACACCATGTGTAACGAGGCATCATGGACACCAGTGGGTCCTTTCCGGTCTGTTTTGTTCTTTGCTCATCTTAGCTGGCTATACCAGAGACTCGAATTTTACTATATGATTAATTACTATTTCAAATACCTCGAGCTTTTCGACACTGTCTTTTTGGCACTGAAGAAGAAGCCTTTGGGTATGTATTCCTGTCCTTATCTCAGTAGTCCACCTTGACAGTGCCATGATTAGCCTTCTTGCATGTCTTCCACCATTCTGCAACGGCTTTATTATGTTTCACACAACTAAATGGCAAGACGAGCGTTGTAAGTCCCAACCTGTCACCTGTCTGTCTCTCGTCCCAACATTTCATATCAGTCGTGGGTTGTCATTTCCTTGAATCTCTTGGTCCACGTCATTATGTGTAAGTGCTTAGGTGGATTACTGGAGCGGTTACTCAACTGGTCGCAGATTATTACTATTATGCAACGGCCGGTGGTGCGAAAATTTGGGTACGTTCGTTGCTATCATAGTTTGCGTCTGTCTCACCCAGGTTTTAAGTGGAAGAAATACCTGACAACTATGCAAATTACGCAGTTTATCATCGATCTTTTTATTGTCTATTTTGGCAGTGCGTGTGGGCTGACTGTCTGGAGGTTTGGAAGATGCTGACACTTGGTATAGCCTACCAGCACTTCGCGCATTCCCGTTTCCCTCATCTCCCTCATGTCGCAAACTGCGCTGGAACGGAGACTGCTGCGTTGTTCGGATGCGGGCTCCTTTCAAGCTATCTGGTGCTCTTCATCAACTTTTACATTCAGACATATCAGAAACCTGCAAAAGGCAAGAAGCCCATTGTTAACGGCAATGGACATGCCAACACGACAGGGTATGATGGTGTTCATGGTTTAAAGTGTCCTCTCACGTATTACGCGCGTTGCAGGCTCAAACAAGAGTAAAGTGATTCGGGCTGCGTGAACGCCATTTTCAGGCTTGGTACAAGGAAGCACTCGTTTAATTTACTGCTGTTTTGCATCATTGCAATGCGTCACTTTACAGTCTACGTTCGGTCGTATCATGTTGTCATCAAGTTACCCTTCCTGATTGCGTTCTTTCTTCCTTGCGACCGATGCTATTCTGTGCATGTTGGCGCTTTTGCACTAGATCTTTTGGGGGTTGCTTTCTTTTCTGTTGATACCACGGTTGTGCGAGGTGTTGTGGTGCTGAATGTGGGGGGACATTAGCCATACGTTGTGGAATTGCATCTAAAGAATGCCCGAGTACGCGGGACTGAGTGTGTTGTGACCCGCGTTCAAGTGGTGTAAGTGGAACTTGTCCCGCCATGTCACTCAACGAGCCCCGCATCCCCGAAGACGCCTCCCCTCGTGAGTTCATCGTCTCTGCCGAGCTTTATGTCCCTTCTCCAGCAACCCTCGGTCTGCGGAAGGTCTGCCTCGTCCTCCTTTCACGTTCCACTTTCTCTCACCGCTCTCCTTAGCCCACACTTTCGCGCCACAAACTCGCTCGCAGGGAGCTCGGTAAATCCGTCGAGGATGTCCCCAGGAACGTCAAAGGTCCGCAATGCACCCCACGAGCCATGGCACCCGCTAAGCCATGCCCTATACTGGTAGAGAAATCGAGTTGGATATCACTCGCTCGTTCCCCTCCCGGCTCGGACCAGTGGCGGCCAGCGACATGCAAGATATTGGACGAAGACGACCGCTGCCTCTTGAATATCTATGTTAACGTATGGTGTCCTCATCCATCGTTATTCCCGCTTGACCGACAAGTGGTCAAGGAATCAATTCTATATCAGACAGTGTACTTGCACATGCTCAACCACACCGACATTCGCTACGCCGATCCGTCATTGTTCCTCCGCAGGAATTGTATCGGAATATTCTCTGCCGGGTGTGGTTTCATCTTCCTCCCGTTCTTCCCTTCTGTTGATCCCAGGAATGCAGTGGGCAACGATGGAGTTCCGGTCCCGGCTCCGAACAAATATATCTTCACTTTGACGATGCAGATGCTTGCAACACTTGGCTTGTTCTCCTTCGATCCTATGCCAGGGCTGAGTTATACGGCCAACAGTACATTCCTTCCGATGGTGGACTGTATCGCATGTGGCGGCAAGTCGAGCTCACTGTGATGCAAGGACGGAACCTTGGCAACCAGAAGCCCTTCGTCGACGCCATCGCAAGCCCTCCGGTACTCCCCGAAGACTCCAGGATGGAGTCTGACCCCGTCGACTTAGATGTGTTCTGCGAAATTCATATAAATGACAACCTTTGCGGCCGAACAACTGTTATAAAGGGTATAGGCTCTCCGGATTGGCACGAAAGCTTTGTATTTGCAGATTTGCCACGCTTCGAAACCCTAGAAGTCTTGTTATGGAGGGAGAAGCGGCTTATGAAGCCGACGCTCCTTGGTTCTATCCTCATTGCGCTCACTAATTTCCGTAGAAGTGAAGACGTGGAGGGGTGGTTCCCTGTTATACAGTCAAGTGGTATTTTGACTGGTATTCAGGTCGGTGAGATACGCATGAAGCTCAAAGTTGATGAGTGAGTCACCCGTATAATGTGTCTTTCCAAATACTGCTCAATATCTCCCCAGAGAGATCATCCTTCCTCACTCCGGCTACTCTGGTATACTCATGGTGAGATAAGAAGCTGTCAATCAGGTCAAATTGGTCACCCAGTGTTCTTTCCTTTCAGGTACTTGATACACGTAACGTTTTGGAGTGGATGAACGACTTCGAACGCAAGCTCCAACTACGTACATTGTCTGAACAACTGATGTTCATTGCCATTGCCAAGGGCGTCCTCGTCGAACATATTACAGAATATGCGGATCGTGAAGTAGACGGTACTCCCAGCTGTAAGATTTGTTTCCCATTTCGAAGGTGTCTCTTGTAACTGGTTTCCCTAGCACATAATACACTATTTCGAGGAAATACTATATTTACGAAGACGATGGAACTTGCAATGACTTTCTACGGGAGGGATTTTTTGGAGGCAAGCATAGGAAGCATCATTCGTCAAATTTGCTTCGAAAAGTTAACTATTGAAGTCGACCCAAATCGTAGCGGCAAAAGTCCCAAGGACGTCGAGCGTGAGGTTGAACAGTTGGTGGAGTGGTGTCAGACAATATGGGACTCCATCTACGCCCATAGGGGCGATTGCCCTCAGTATGTACTTGTTCAAGACGCACCACTTCCTCACTGACGCAGTCGCTGCTCAGTGAAATGCGCAGGTTGTTTGGACACATCCGGAAGCTTGTTGAGGATCGGTACAAAAGAAAGGATGGGCAGGACACGCAGAACAGGGAGCTTCCCTGGCAGAGTGTCTCCGCTTTTTGTTTCCTTCGCTTTATCGTACCTGCTATCCTTCATCCACACCTATTTGGATTAACGCCAGGTAATAATTCAAACAGCTCACATATCAGAACACGAACTTATATCACACAGGACTACCCAGTGCTACAGTACAGCGTACACTCACGTTGATTGCTAAAGTCATACAGAGTTTAGCCAACCTCAACGTCGTAAGACCGCGAACCTTTTATCTCGTTGAGTACCGCTAATATGAAATATGGCTCAGACCGTACAAAAAGAAGAATACATGCGCGGGGTCAAGAATTTCCTTATGCTAAATTTCTCGGCGACGGTGGATTACATTCTAGTTGTCTCGACGCCGATCCATGAATCGTACAACCCTCACTCCGGCCACCCCGCCTTCATTCATCAACGACTCAAAGTCGTGAATTCTTTGCACCAACGGGGGTCGACCATCCCGGTTCTTGAGAGAGAGGCTATCCCCCTTCTTCCTCATGTCCTAGACATTCCAAGGCACCTTGCGTGCGTCAGTTCATCTTTGATACGCAGCGCAAGGCTCGTCGGTTCAAAGGTCAACTCGGCTGAAAGAGACCATTTATTCGATCTATGTTCTCGATGTTTTGAAGTGGAGGAAATTGCCCTACAACGTGTCAGTCAGCTTGCCACCGTTGAATCCCATCCAGTCGCTCTGAGATGGGATGTTCCTCGACCCCGCTTGCTGGAACAAAAAAATACCTCCCCTCCCTCACCCACATCTCCTATCGGTCGCGTTCGTCCACAGTCATTTCGATCTCCCACTGCTCCTTCACGGCCCGACTGGCCTCTTCCGCCCAGCCCCTTCCCTCTACCCGACAGCTTTCCTCCCCTTAATCCTGCTTCTGGCGACCATGCTGTCTTCCGACGAGGCTCGGTCCCCGAAATCTCTTCGCGTAGAAATGCGACGTTGACGTCCTTGGAGGAACGAGCGCCACGTACGCTAAGCCTGCCTCGCTTCTTGCGGCCCAAATCGATATCAACCGAGTCAATTTCGACTTTAATAAGCAATTCTGCTGAGCAGCCAGATACCCCCTCGCCTTCTGTGCACTTACCTCGGAATTCGGATGCATCATCGGCAGCAACATTGAATGAATCTGGTAAAAAAACGAAGAATATTTTCAACGGGCTTTTGGTTCGACGATGATACATCCTAGAACCAGGGCCCTGTAACAAGGAACCCGAACCAATGACTAGTTGTCTCTCCATTCTGTTGTCTCTACCATTTTCCAAACTGCTGTGGATATATTATGTCTGTATTATACATGTGTATTACTAGTGCCATGGAATCTGTGGAGTGAACAATGATTGTTATGAGTCTGTCTTGAGTACTGTCTCCACGAGCTTCCGTACTTCAGCTGCCACGTCTTCTGAGGTACTCCTGACTGTAATGCGACACAACTCCGACACACCAATTAGTATCAAGCGAGTTGTGCATATAGTCAAAACACATACTTTCGCTTCGCGATTCGGCTCAAGGCGGAGCAAGCACCCAACCTTGCCGTCCACAGACGTATGGAGAACCCCGGCCCCAACGAAATTGTTCGGGTTGGGGTCAATGTCCTCCAAGATCTCCAGATGATTACCAGTAATCACTTGTCGATTGCGTGCGAGATCAATGTGGCCAGCGCTGTCCAATGATATTGGGAGAACAACCTGAGACTCCCTCGGCGGCCCCCCAATCAACTTCCAACGTTCAAAGAAATCTGCCTGGCCAAACTTGACACCTTCGAAAAATTTTGTAATCGTGATCGGCAATCGTATCGAGATGGATTGATGGGCTCCCGCCAGGAAAGACACTGTCAAGATGGGGAGCGAAGTGAACACTTTCTTGCACTCGACGTGTAAGATTTGTTGGCTTTGGGTACGCGGGGCAAGTACGTTTTGGGGTATTTTAGCAAATGTAGCGGAGAGCGCATCCGGGTCGCTGACGTGCACAACAGACGTGAACGATGTGAGAGGAGCGGAAACTTTGTTTCCAAAGTATATGGCAAGCTGCCCGAGGTGAGCCTGGAACCTTGACTTGATTCCAACCTGTATCTGGACATCTTCGTAGAGCACCCCTTCGGCACTATACGTCAGCTTGTTGAACCATTTGTCGATACTGGGCCCAATGGTAAGCCGGGGGACTGCCTCTGACTCCGGAGGATGACTGGTCGCAGACAAATCAAGGCCTGCGAGCGAGTTCATCATGCCATTCGCATCCAGATTGCCCGCGGCTGTGGCCAAACTGTTCAAGAGCACATCTTTGCTCTTGATTGTTTGTCGTTTCGTTACTTGGCGCTCGAGGTTGATCTCTTTTCCCCCATGTATCCAGGTCCGCTTATCCTCCGTATCGCCAAGCTTGCGATTCAATCGACTCATTAATCCACTGACTCGAGGCGGGAACGGAGGCATCTCCTCGCAAACATTCTGCAGCAATTCATCGTCATCTGATCGGCATGCGAGGGCGTAGAACTCGCAGGCACGCTGTTGAAGTTCGGCATCAAGAACATGCCTATAACGTTCGAAGATGTTGACCAGCTGGGGCTTGATTTCTGGAAAGACGTTGACCCATTTGATATATGTAGAGAGGAGTAGAGAGCGTGTAGCCGCCACGCAGAATTGCGATTTCGAGTGTAGTACTTGGAACTGTTCGATGGGGCTGTATCCTGGTTCATTTGCAATGAGG
>JBBPUO010000004.1:135818-154088 GCA_038094755.1 Caloboletus firmus | reverse complement strand
GTGGCCATATTCGCCCAAGATATAGCCTGTTACACCGACAATCAGAGTGACGACACGGTCGCGAGCTGTGTATCATACCTCCTACTTTGACCAGACTCTCGTGAGCGACAGGCATCTTGAGATGCTCAAAGACAACTCTTGCAGCATACTGCTGAAGGTCCTCTGTGTTGGTAACAATCTGCACCACTCGATACCACACTTCCTCTCCAACATGGTCGCCAGCAGCGCTGATAAGCTGCAATATGGTATCGACATACCATTTATAGGAGCTCGCATACTTTTCAGTAAGAATGGCAATTTTGAGTACCATTTCTTCCCGCAACGCATAGTCTGCAACCTTGAGATATCGAAGGAGTTCACCGACGATCAATTCCGAGTTATCGATGTCACACATGCTGTAGAGTAGATCCAGGGCACGTCTCCGAACAGAGATATCCTTGTCGCGAAGGGACAGGATTATGGTGCCTTGGTGTTTTTTCAAGGGATCGAGGGAATCTGCGCGCGCTGCGAGATGAGCCATCGTGTCCAGGCCGAGGTACCGAACGTTTGTCTCCTTGGAAGAGATAAAGCGAGCGAGCAGAACAGCAGCTGTGTCCACCAGAGGTGAGTTGGTGTCCAAGTGAATGGCGAGACCGATGGCTTCAAAAAGGACTGCGTGCTGAGCATTATTACGCTGCACATTTCTCGAAGGCTCGGCACTGTTGTTCATGATCGTCTGAAGAACCTCGTTCAACGCATTATGAAGTGTGGGGTCTTCTGTAAATTCTGTTGGGTGACATGCTTCGTGGAGGTAACTGACACGCACCCGTGGGGGAATAATATTGTAAGAGTCGCAGGAGCTTTACTTGTAACCACGGAGTGGGAACTTTGTAGTAGGCATATGTTGCCGAGTACTCATGTTGGATGATCAACTGTAGAAATATGAATGCACTCCCGAGGCACGATAGTATGACGTACTCACGCGGTACAAACGATCAACAGCTTTGGTATAACATACCGCAAAGGCGTCAAGATGGTCTTGGGCGAGGGCCATAACCAAACTTGTCACGCATAAAACAACGCCCTAGGGGTTGCATGTCAGAGACATCTAAGGGAAGACGGCTTGAAAACGTGCCAGATCCGGATCATCCATGATGGACACCAAGCGCAAGGCCCATTCTGCCGCAGGGATGACTTCAGGATGCTTTCGGTACAGTCGCAATAGCGTCAACGCTGCTTTCTTCTTGACGAACGTCTGAGAAGTCCTGTGGCACGATTAGTGGTCAAGTTTGAAAAGAGAGGGAAAACACTTCACGGTGAAATGAGAAGTCTGTGTACATCCTCCGAAAGAGCCTCTGCCATCTCGCTGCTACCAACATTTGCTATTGCGTGCAAAGCAAGGCAATTATTTATCTCGTTGTTCTCGTCCAGATCCTTTCGTATTGAGTTCACGACTAGACGGAGGAAATCCGAATTCTCGTGCATGAGGAGTGTAACAGCAAGATATCCCTGTCGACACCGTGAAATGCCATCCAGAACGGAAACGCTCGAGACCATACAATCTGCTTCTCTGAATACTTGGAACTCGATATGAGGTTGACAGCCTCCATGTGCCCAACATCGACCTTGTAGCCCAGTATATATGTGAAGATGATCTTCGCGACATACCTAGAAACACGCAAATTCAGATTGGACGTGGATTGGGCGGTGATGCTCCTGAGCTTACTTCTTCTTCTGGTAACCGTCAAGGTTTCCGTCTGAGAGTACCCTGTGAGCCCGGAGGACGCGATTGTGCCAGGGGAGGTCAGACCTTTGAACTTCTTACGGATATTCGCCATCTCTTTGTTTATCCTCTTCTCTTCTAATTCGCGTACGCGTGCCCCACGGATGTCAGCGATGAACTTGGATGGGCATCAGTTGAAAGCGGCATTGGCAGGACGAACGAGACTCACCTGGGTTAAACCACGCATGTTGGCAGCCATCCTTGCAGGATTTGCTAAGCCGAGCTATTGGACGGATCTACAAAGACTTTTGTGGTGGGCCGAGCTTGCCAGTAGTTTGCCCTGCAGATGCTCAGTTACGGGCGTGCTGGGCAAGTCGTTGAGTTGGACAGGGATGACTACTCGCTAGCACCAATATGGTCTGTTGGTGTGAAAAGGAGGCACATAAGGTGCAAACGTAAACAACAACCGAGTCAAGCTTTCAAGTTTCATTAATAGATTCCAGCGCACATTAGAACGAGATATTAGAGTACATGACGGATGATAGTGATGAGATGTGCGTCTATGGTGAATGTAGTCGATGATGCCAGTCTAATCACGAATAAAAGCTACGCGAAAGCCGACTTGGCGTGCCAGGTCGTGAGCTGTATGCGGAACCAACACCGAAAGGTGTTGAATATCCCGACCTCGATCCAGGTAGCTTGCTGGAGGAGAATGCAGGGGACGCCATTGGTGTCGCATTCCGAGAACTAGCTGCGGACTGTGTAGACATCCGCTCGTCGCTGTAGCGATTCAGTATCCGCACGGTGTCCCGTGTGATTGAATCGAGATCTGATAATTCCCGTGGAGACAAAGAAAGGTTTTCGTTCAGCATCTCTTCACCCGCTTCGTCCTCTCGTGCGGGCATGCCTGCGGGGTGGGCCCCAGTGCCCATTTTTCTCATGTGAATACCCTCGAATACCCGCAACATGCAAGCCTTTATCATGGTCTTCAAGCGCTGAAGATCGTCCAGAACATCCAAGTTTCCGACGATAGGCAACCATTCATCACATTCCAGCCCGCGTTCAGTGACTTGAATATCGTTCGCACCAAACAACAGATAGGTCATAGGATCGAGACGCGTCGTGTTTATGAGGTACATCTGCGGAGCTTGGCCTGCGACGGTGAGGTTCTGCCGTTTCTCCACGTATGCGTATAGTTGCTTCTCTCCCTGGAGCAACGAAGGGTCATCTTCGGATGATCTAATATGCTTGCGGTGGTTTACACTACTCGGATGAATGAAGGTCAGCTGTCGAGATTCGATCAGTTGACATGGCAGTACAACAATGACGAAAACACAGACCTTGTCATGCTGGGTGCGCAGTGTCATCTCGCCCGTCCGAACAGAAAACTTGGGTTGGGTCGCAACAGCAACGAGGGCAGCAAGCAAGGGGAGGGAATGTGCATTGGCATTGAGTGCGGGTGGCACTGTCCATTCGCGGTCGCGTACTCGACCATACACACCTCCCTCAGCCGCGTCAATAATTCCGGCTTGATGTAGCGATTGCAGGAGGTGCCCTCGAATTTTGGTAATCAATACCAGCGTTGACTTGGAGAGAAAGTTGTCAGTGCAGAACCGGGACGCCCGCGCATGCTCGCCATTGCGGTACAGCTCGTGCCACGCATCGTAAGCGTTCAGTATCGTCAATGCATCGGACCTGAACTCTCTTGGAGACCATGTGGCCTTGACGGCAGCTGCCTCTGCTTTGAGGTGTATAGGTGAGAAGAAGGGATCTCGGTTTGTCAGGATAGCAGCTAGGGTAAGCGCTTTGTCGAGACAACGGAAGAAGATGCCATACAGGACCAGACGACCCATCTGTACATCTACTGGCAGTTGGAGAAGGACACGACCAAGCGATGTCAGGTTCTTCTGATGGTCCAAAGCGCCCACCATCTGAAGGGCTTTCATGGCTGCCGCAACACGATCGGCTGCAGGAGGCTCGATTGTTGCTGCGAGAACACCCTCGACTTCCATTCCGGGGAAGCTCAAGGCTTTGACATGCATAACGACATTGCTCAGGTCTACACGTTTCATCTCGACCGTCTGATGAGGATGAAGGTTTGTGGCGCGAGTCTGGCTCAAGAGACCAAAGTACTCCCCAGGGCGATGCCTGCCTGCGCGTCCAACCCTCTGGTTGAGATTTGATGAGCCAACCCATGCCGAGACAAGAGAGGATATATGTCGATCAGGGTCAAACCGTAATTCCTTGATCTTGGCGGCGTCGATGACGTGGACGACGTCTGGAATTGTGACCGAGGTCTCGGCAATGTTCGTTGCCAAGATGACACGACGAACACCCTTGGGAGGGGGGTCGAAAATGACTTGCTGTTCGGCAAGGGGTATAGTTGAATGTAGGACGTGGATACTATACTTTTTTTGGTCGCGGAAATCGAGCGGAAGCCTAACATCCAACAAGAATCGTTGCACGGACGATATTTCTTCCCATCCGGGCAGGAAGACAAGGACATGACCGGAATCGGACCGTTGGAGGACGTGCGAGACAGTGGCAGCTACGAGAGGAGCAGGCAGTTCCAGTTCATCATCGGTCAACAAGGGCTGGTGAGACGATGATGGAAAAGACGGAACGGCGGTGTGATCGCGCTGGGCGTACGCCTCTTCTCGGGCGAGGTACTTGGAGACTGATTCATCGGTGAACACCCAGCTGAGCTGGGATTGCGACTTCATGTCACCGAGAAAGTCCTCCAAGAAAAATCTCGCGACAGGAAAAGTGCGACCGGGGACTTGGATCACCGTCGCCTTGTTACCGGCTGCATCAGGAAAATACTCTTGGAACAAACGTGGGTCGATGGTGGCACTCATGAGGACGACTTTGAGGGGGAGGTTACGCGTCTTGCGGTCCTCCATTAGGCGCTTGAGCACGACGAGAAGGAGATCCGTGTCGACGTCCCGTTCGTGGACTTCATCGACCAAAATATGAGTGACTTGATCGAGTTTCGCGGCAGCGGTACCACCCTCTGACATGGCAGACTGGAGACGTCTAAGCAAGACACCGATTGTGCAAAAAGTGATGGAACCGTGTTCTTCGGGCAGTTTTGACTCGAAACGAACGCTGTAACCAACAGAACCACATCCGACGACCTCGCCTCGCTCCTTTGCGACTCGGTTGGCAACGCTGAGTGCTGCGAGACGACGAGGTTGTGTACAAACGATGTTGCAATGTGCGCCTTCACCGCGATCAATATAGTCATCGAGGATGAGCTGAGGGACCTGTGTGGTTTTGCCGGAACCGGTGGCAGCCATGCAGATAGTGACATCGTTGTTGGAGACATGGGAGAGGAGGTCCTGGGAACGGGTGTAGATGGGTAGGGCAGCGCGTATGGTTCTGATTTTCTCGGTGGATGGATCATGGAGATACGCCTGGCGTCTTTTGCTGAGTTCTGTGGACCTGATGGCAGCGAGGTGAGGGGGATAGTAACGAGGGTATGAGGGACGTTGAGCGAGTGAGTGGGGAGCGGTGGTGGATTGACTTGAGGCGGGCCTGTTCCTGTAGAGCATGCACTTTTTGATATCGGAGCAAAGGTCGAAGATATCGTTGGCGAGGGAGTTGCTGACGGGGAGAGTGACCTTTGGGGCGAGACCGAGATCTTTTCCAGACTTTGCGGCAACGAGGTAGCGCTTCCAAAGATCTGGATCGCAGCTCTCGAGGTACTGGGTGACGTCGAGGTAGCACTGAATGTGGGCATTCTTTTTGGTGGAAGCAGTACCCATGCCGATGCGACGACCGTCGACGGACATGACGGCTTGCCAGGTAGGATGGGGGACCGCAGCTTGTAGGTATTGGTAGTCGACGTCAGGCTTGGGGAAGCCATAGAGACGGCAGTAATAGTCCATGAAGCTGCGTGCACGCTCATACGAGACGAGGGAGCCATCGGAGAGGGTGGGCGGGGGCGGGGGCGTGAGCGGGGGGGCAGACTTGGATGGCTTGTCGAGCTGGAGAGGAATCAGTTGGGGAGTGCGGGAAGGATGGAGGGTACAGACCAAACCGCGGTGGTGGAGCTGGTAGAGGGCGGAAAGGGCACATAGACGTTCTGCTGACTTTCTGTCGGGGTGGTCGCCTATGGCGGTGATTTGGGGGTCGGTGTCGAGGAGGAGGGAGCAGCTGTGGGAAGTGTGAGCGGGGAGAGAGAGGGAAGGGAGAGGACGGACCGGACGACGGGTCGATTGGCGGCAGAGTCGAAGAGGTCGGTGAATTGATAGTTGAGAGGGATGGAGAAGAGGGCGGCAAAGTTTGCGATGGGGGACTTTGGGTTGTCGAGGAGAGAGGACTTGAGCGCGGTGAGGGTGTGCTGGCGGTGTGTGTTTTCGATGTAGAGCGCGTCGTGGAGGGGGCCGTTGAGGAGGGGAAGTCTCTTTTTTTTTGGCTGGGGGACAATCTTTTGTAGTTTGTCGGGACGAAGTTGGGTTGGTGTCGAGAATGGTCGCTTGGACGAGGACCGCTGCATTTTCATCCAACATTGGCACCAACGCCGAAGCGACATTAGCACTCGACTACAAAGTATCGAGGCTTTTTCATTTATTTTATTGGCCGGCATTCTCCGCGCGCTGCTGGATCGCGTCGCGGATGCCCAGCAGATATTTCAGTCGGACTGCCCACGTCTTCGCCCCCGTCCAGTCTCCCCCTTCAACCGCGTCCTCGATCTTCCTCATCGTCCCCCGCATCTTGTCTAGAAATCACTCAGCACCACACGGACACCACAGTCAACACACTTGCCGTCGTTGGCCTCCTTCAGCCTCATAAGGCCCTCCTCCGCACTCCGCTCAATCGCCTCCCTCGCCTCCATCACCTCCGTGATCAGCTCCATGTCTTCCACCTGCTCCCCCTCCCCCACCTCTTCCCCGTGTTGTCCCAGCACATATATAATCCGCTCCATCGGCGACAGCAGCGTCCTGTATGCCGTGTTTACCGCGTTCGACACTGCCAGCGCCGCTTCCTTGTCTCCCTTAGTACCTCTTTAGTTCGCGTTGCCACACTAGTCTAGATTACCTTACCTCGCCCCTCGTCGCCCACCCGTCTGGGTGACACAGTCGCTGTGCCTCGAGAAATCTCCGTTTCAGATCACTCGTGTCGACCACGAACGGGTTCGGTCCATATGCCAGCCCGAGCAGTTCGTGGTGTGTGATTGAGTCGTGCACCCTCCCAATATACCTGCACCTCGGGCACACCGGCAACGCAGTGGGCAACCCTGCCCCGCACGATGGACATGGCCTCGTCTTCGCCCCTCCCGGTGTGTATCCTCGTCGCTGTGCCAGTCGACGTGCGCCAAGTTTGCCGAGCTGAATCAACATGCTCATGGGAGTGCCAGACTGAACGACTTCCTCTTTTATTTTATTTCCTACTCCACTCCGTCATGTCCCTCCTTCCACACATGCGCGCGGACGACCCCGCCGCCGCCGGACCCGCTCGTCGTCGTCTTCTCCACAAATCCCCCTTTCCTCGCTTCCCCTCTCTCCCATCGCGCCCCTCCAAACTTACCTCCATCCCCCTTCCCTCCATCGACCATTGTCCTACAGACGACATACACATCGACGATGCCCATCTCCCTCACCTCTCGCACGACAAGGACCTGTACCGCTGGGCCATCTTGTACGAAAACCAGAGGGGGTACCGTCATTCCCGCCCCTTCACCTCTCCCTCGTTGACCTCCCTCTAGAATCACCCTCTTCTCCACTCCATTCTACTCTCCTCTCTCCCTCCTCCCATCCGATCCACAGCCATTTACATTACCCCATTCTTACAACACCCGTGTACCCCACCCCAATATTTCCCTCAATGACTACCCACTCCCGGACGGCACTTGGCGCTGGGTCTCCACCGCCTGGATGATAGACATGCGAACAGATCTCAGCGAGGTACAACACGACGGTTTCGAATACAACTGGCGCTTCCGTGATAATTACTGGCATGCACAAATCGGAAAGCTCGGTGCTGGCGCATGGGTCAGGCGCAGGCGCTGGGTCAGGCTCATGATGCGTCCCGCAAACCATACGCATCCACACAACGCCCCCTGCAACGGCGATCATCCCAACCTCTCTTCGCCCTCTCTCGTTCCTCCTGCTCGCAGACACTCCTTGGTTGAGTTGGATCGCAACGTACCCCACGTGTGGGACGGAGGCGAACGAGACTGGCAACACGTCCATCGCTTGCTCAGGCAGCTTGGGCGCGACGGGCGCAAACTCGAACTCTGGCGAATGTGGCTTGGTCCTTGTGCGCGGATACACACATCCGACGTCAAGGCAAAGGGTAAGCAGGCCAACAATCCGTTTCTATCCTCGCAAGAAGCTCTTGAAAAGCGTCTCTCGGATGTCGTTCCCGAGGGGAACCCTCCTCCGCTCGCCCATCTGATTACCATCCTTAGGAATCATGTACGTGCACTCCTTTCATCCTTGCAGACTAACTAGATCTTCCATGCGCCCCAGGGAGAGGCTATTCTCCACTCCTTTGTATTTCCGGATTCACGGGCTCAGTTTGTGGATCTCGTGGGACAGGCCGGGCTGGCACAAGACCTCGAAAGTTGTCTCGGACGGACTTTTTCGGCGGCTGACGTTGATTTCTGGAGTTATGCCGATAATTTGGACAAACTCTCGAATAGGGACTGAGACGGAGGACGATATACCTCTCCCAGACTCGGGATCGTACTTATGTACATTCCTTCCGAATAGTTCCTGCTCGGGTCCTGTAATCAAATAGAATATTTTACAGTATTATATTTACTTGCCTGTTCTAGCAGTTCAGGTCGATGACTCCATCTGCATTCTCCCCCCCTTCCAAGCCGACCCCGTCATGGAAAGCGACATTGGTTACAGTCATAGAAAACCTCCCTGATGACCCCGACCATCCAGCGCGGATTGCACTGCGCACATATTCGCTCTGCGTATCTCTCTCGCTCGGTCCTGTATTGTTACCAGTCGTTTTTGCACCAGTGTTCCAACCAGAGAGTCTCAGGGTACGTGCAAGGGTCTTTTGGCGCGCACTCTCGAGGGAGTTGGGGCCGACTGGATTCGCCTCGGCGATTACAGCCGCTGTTGGGGGCGGAGCAGCCCTGCAACGATTCTGGGGCTTCCTGCAGGAACGTCGATATACCCACCCCCCGGCCTGGGCACACTACATCAACTCCAAGTTATCTCAATGCCAGATAGCATTTCTGGCAAACGTAATCACCTCGACGCTCGCGGTCACTCTTCTACGATGGAGGAAGCGTCAACAGCTTGGATTACCCACCTTGGACCTCAGTTTACTGTTCCTCGTTCGCGCCCTCGACGCGTCGGTACAGGCATTCCTCCTTCGAAGGGCACGGGAGACCGCTGCACGACAAATCCAGGCCCTTTCACGCACTGATCTAACGTCACGTCCCTCCGCGTTGCCACTGCCCAATACCAGGTTGCTGGACAACCAGTGCAAAGACCTCGCCAAGGAGTGGCAAAAGAAGATTGCGACACATTTGGATGCTCTTGTTTTCTGGGCCAGTTCCGCAAGGTTCGTGACGGTACATCCTACCGTATCCGTAGTGTTTGAGTCGTTTACTCTTCCACTAAAGGATCATGTGGTGTTTCTTCTATCAACCTCAGAGGTATGTTGCTTTTACTTGGCCCGTGGCCGTCTGACTCGATACATGGTTCCAGATTGCCTCGTTCCTATGTGAAATGGTATGATGCCGTGATTTATTCTCCCGCAACGATATCACATCCCTCCTTGCCACAGGATCAACTCGCTTGCCAACGTCGACAAGAGATTGCTGGAGGTTCTCCGTGCTCTCCGAGAAGGCACGTGGTCGTATATTCACGGTTCATCCGCAAAACGCAACATCCTTGACTCCTTGACCGAGGAACTCGGACGTTCCCCGTCATTGGGTGATCCCACCGTCCTGCCTGCGCACGGGGGCGATATCGCCAACGAGGCGTGGGAGCAGCTAGGAGTTGATGGGCGAAGTGGTATTGGGGGACTGCCTTGCGAGCTTGTGCATGGCGGCATCGGCGCAAGGTTCGGGCTTCACAATAGTTGCATTGCCAATGCAGCTATCAGAGCCATATATGCATTTGCTGAGGCGCTTGCCATCTATCTCCCTGTAAGTCTGCGCCCCATGCATATTCGTATGACTTCATAACTTAACCGGATTTATCAATGTTTCAGGTCCATTTCTTTCCAATTCTCCTTACCAAACCCAGCTCCATCATGCGTCCCCGTCGTGCTTTACCCGCACTCCTATCAGCTATCCGAAGTGCGACCTTTCTTTCAACATTCCTCTCGTCGTACTGGTTCGCAGTCTGCTTTACCCGCACTCTCGTGCTCGCTCGGGTGTTCCCTGGGATCTCGCACGACGTGTGGGATGGTCCTTATGGCTGTACTCTTGCTGGTTCGCTTGTTTGCGGGGTGAGCATCTGGATCGAGAACGCAAGGAGGAGAGGGGAGATGGCGCTTTACGTTCTGCCCAAAGCTTTAAGAGCTTCGATACCGGAAAAATGGCTGCACAGTAGGCATCCAGTCATCCACCTTGCGGAATGGTGAGTCCATGCATAACTCGATTCTTCGCTTCTGAACCTACAACGATGTAGCCTAACATTTATCCTATCTTTGGCATCGCTCTTGACGTTGTCTGTCTACCAACCGGAGTCATTAAGAGGTCTGTCGAGATGGACGTTGGCTTTCGTCATGAAAGGATCCAATGCTGGCTTCCGGAAAAGGCGTAGGAGAGAAATCGCTACATGCCCTCCAACGCCTGCGGATTCCTTCATTCCTACACCCGCTGATTCCGGCTACCACGAGGATTGATTCCCGCTGGCCATAACATAACCAACACTCATTACCTTAGGAGATAGTGTTGAATGTAACAGGACAATCCGATCTCTGATTACCCACTCCATAGATGTAGCGCACAATCGTAAAATGAACAACTTGCGATCAAGGAGTCGCCCCCGCTTTCATGAAAAGACCAATCAACTCCGTAAGCAAGAGACTCATGTTGGTCAAATCTTTTCGTTATCTCGTGACCGGTATCATCCACGAGTAAACCCCCTTCCAACCCATTACTCGAAGGGTGGAAGCGGACGACTTTGAAACCATCATGCATGCACGCGACAAGGAGGTCGTGCTTGCGTTCAGCGGACGGATGCCACTTGACCCGCCAGGCTCCACCTCCGACGTCCACATCTGTGAGAGGTTTCAAGGGCTTGCGTGTATCAAAAAGCCGAACTTTGTTGTCATAACTACACCAATGTTAATTTTGCTCCAAGCTCCGTCAAGCGCGACGCACCTTCCAGCAGCAATTAAATGTTCTATGTGTGGGTGGCTTTGGATTGCAGTCACCCCCGCATCGAACCTGAGTAATTACCCTGCTCAGCTTATATGCTAGTTGCTTCATCTTTGCGTACCATCTGTTGACGAAGAAGGGCCGATCGAAACCTTGTCGCTCGTCCCAGCCTTTCATCTGGAGATCATCCCCACCTGGTACAAAGGATCAGAGACCATGATAAAGGATTGTACGAAATAAAGTTGCTACCCGAGTAGATTACAGAGTTGTCCCAGTAGTTCCACGCCGCGACCCACGGCTCGTGGTCATGGGCGTACCACTTGTCAAAGACAACGAGCTCTCCTTGGGAACATGGCCTGAGAAGTGACAATGTCCCATCCGATAGGGACACAATCAGGTTGCCAATGCCGCTGCAACAACGTCCGTCACCCGTCGATGATTTCGGTGGGAAAGGTTTGCCCGCACTTTGTTGGACATCGGCGGTTTGACCAGTCGATGGAGAGACACAGGACATCATCCCGGGCACAGGATAGTTGCTGGAGTGGAGCTAACCTGTTCTGACCGAGAACCATCATCACAAATTTATTGGAAAGAACGATGGGGTGAGTGGGGCGATAGACACCTCGTGAGCCAGCCATTCGCGCAACGATATGTTCCCCTCAGAATCAGCGATGCCCAAGACCGGAGTACTTGTAGATGATCTATGACACCTGATAATGTGAGCGATCACAGTCCGTTTCGTGAAAACATAGTCACCATTTCAGGTCGAGAACCGCTGGCAAATCGATTTCTTGGAGTTGCGAACTGATATAAACTATAAGGTGACCTCGATAGAGGGGATAATCTGTACTCACAAGGCGTTCCCTTCAGCGGATGATAATCGAAAAACCAAGCATTTGCCTCGTCGGTTCTGAACGATTTTTGGTGATGTCTGCACGTCATCTGCGTCGTTGTCAACTATATTGCTGGTCTGGGTGGACTCTAGGTTGTATGTTCCACAGACAAAAATGTCTTGGAAGCCATCATGGGGGCAAAACTCGACCGTATCCGCCGGCCAGGTAGTGTTGAACATCTGCAGCTAGTAAATGGGACGTGACTGTGACATTGGAACGTTGACATCGTGTCCCTTTCTCTGATCTCTGATCAATTGCTGGCAACCATGAACCTCGATAGTCTTACAGACAAGACGAGGCAGTCGATAACCGCTGCTATCCAGCTCGCCAGAGACTATTCAAATGCGCAAGGTAAACGATTTCCCTCACTATCAGACCATGGCGTCGACACTCTTCCAGTCCATCCAGCGCATCTTGCATTTGTTCTCCTCAACGAAAGTCAGGCTCCCGGATCTGCTCTGCCAGGATCAAGAGGTTCTTCTCGACCCCTTTTTGCATCAGTAATTCAGAGAGCTGGTGGTGATCCAGTCAGTAACCTAAACACCATCTATTTCTTATGCACCGATTCACTTGCATTAGACGCCTATCAGCCGAGGCCTGCAGAAACACATAGTCCGACTTCCCTCTCAATCGCCAGCTCCCGACGAAATTTCGCTCAGTTCTGCTGCTTTGAAGGTCTTGCATGAGGCACAAGAGCAGCAGAAAAATATGCATGATTCATATCTTGCTCAAGATCACCTTCTCCTCGCCCTCATAAAGGACCCCGGCATTGCATCTGTCATCAGGGAAGCTGGGCTTACCGAGCCGGTTCTTAGAACTGCCATCCAACAAATTCGAGGTGACAGACACATTGAGAGCAAGAGTGCTGAGGAAGGCTTTGATGCACTCCAAAAGTATGCCATTGATCTGACTGCGCTGGCTCAAGAAGGGAAGATTGACCCCATTATCGGGAGAGATAATGAAATAAGAAGAGTCATCCGAATTCTGTGTAGAAGGTATGGTTTCTTAGTCGTATTGTTGCAGCACCTATTGATTATTCCCGTAGAACGAAGAACAACCCTGTGCTTATCGGTGAACCCGGTGTTGGTAAGACTTCCATTGCCGAAGGTCTTGCTCAGCGCATCGTCAAGCGAGATGTCCCTGTCTCCCTCATCGGACGACTCTTCTCTCTAGACATGGGTGCTCTCATGGCTGGAGCCAAGTACAAAGGTGAATATGAAGAACGAGTCAAGAGTGTTCTCCATGAGGTTGAACAGGCTTCTGATGATGGCACCCCCATTATCCTCTTCATTGACGAGTTGCATCTCATTATGGCCGGGAGAGGTGCAGAAGGCGGTGGCATGGATGCTGCTAACCTCTTCAAACCTCTTCTGGCAAGGGGAAAACTTCATTGTATTGGTGCTACAACGCTTTCGGAATACAGGAAGTATATCGAAACCGATGCAGCACTTGAACGAAGGTTCGCACAGGTGCTTATCAATGAACCCTCGGTTCCGGAGACTATCGGCATACTGCGAGGAATACGAGAGAAATACGAGGTACATCATGGTGTCAGGATACTTGATGGGGCTTTGATATCTGCGGCAACCCTGGCTCATCGCTACCTGACATCAAGAAGATTACCTGATGCTGCGATAGATCTTGTTGATGAAGCTTGTGCCAGGTGAGCTCTACTCGTGCCTTACTTATGCTCCTACGAGTAGCTCTACTTGTTTTCCAGCGCGCGAGTGGCTCGAGAAACAGCTCCGGAAGCCATTGATAAGCTGCAGCATCATAGGCTACAACTGGAGGTAGAAATCCATGCTTTGGACAGAGAGAAGGACCAAGCAAGCAAGGATCGCCTCGCTGCTGCCCGCAAGGCAATGGCAGCAGTTGATGATGAACTTCAACCACTCAAGGCCGCCTATGAAGCCGAGAAAACGCGGGGTGACGAGATCAATAATGTTCGCAAGAGGATTGATGAGCTCAAGGCGAAAGCAGACAATGCCGAAAGAAGGCAAGCGCTTTTTTGAAACTCGGGTTGATCGGTGGCACCTAATGCACCTGTATAGACATGACCTTGAAACTGCTTCAGATCTTCGTTACTATGCTCTTCCTGAATTGGTGGCCCGACTAGAGCAGCTTCAGGCTCAAAAAGTGCAGGAAGAAGCCAGTGGAGATATTGGTATTGACACTGTTACCCCGGAGCATATAGCCGAGATCGTTGGTCGATGGACATCCATTCCAGTGACGAGACTCCTGTCAACAGAGAAGGAAAAGTTGCTTCGCATGGAGAAAATTCTTGCTGACTCGGTAGTTGGCCAACCTGAAGCTGTGAAAGCGGTAGCAAACGCAATCAGGTTATCCCGCAGTGGGCTGACGAATGCCCAACGACCTATTGCTAGCTTTCTGATGACCGGCCCTTCCGGAACTGGCAAAACGCTGTTGAGTAAAACAGTAAGCTCATGTCCACATCGGTTACTGGTGGGGAATCATTGCATGTTTTTTTTATTAGCTTGCATCATTACTTTTCGACTCTTCAGATGCCATGATTCGGATTGATGGATCCGAATACTCTGAGAAGCATGCGATTGCACGCCTCATTGGCGCACCCCCAGGATATGTTGGCCATGAGTCGGGTGGTCAACTTACCGAATACGTTCGTCGCAAGCCATATTGCATTATCCTCATCGACGAAATCGAGAAAGCATCTCACGAATTTGTGACCCTGTTCTTACAAGTCCTCGATGATGGTCGTCTCACAGACGGCCAGGGCCGCGTCGTTGACTTCCGCAACACTGTCATCATCATGACTTCAAACCTTGGTGCTGCCTTCCTTGCTGACATGGGTGAAGGTCCAATCAACGCGCATACGAGACAGCTAGTCACGGGTGCAATCCAAGCACATTTCCCCCCTGAATTCATCAACCGCATTGATGAAATCATCATATATGTAAGTTAGCACCATACACTCGCAACACGACAACGTAATCCTAAATGGATTTTGACAGCGTATGCTGTCGAAGAGCAACATGTTCAGGATCGTGGGTCTCCGGCTGAAGGAAATTCAAGACAGGCTTGCGGACCGACATGTTGTCCTAGACGTCGATGCCGAGGCGAAGCAATACCTTGTGTCCATTGGTTATTCACCCACCTATGGAGCTCGTCCACTGAACCGCGCAATCCAAAGCGAGGTGCTGAACCCATTGTCCATCATGCTGCTCTCCGATCGCATTCGCGATGGCGAAACCGCCATGGTGAGGTTTGATGGACCACAGAACAGAATAGTCGTCATTCCCAACCACGATGGAAGTGCGACAGAAGGGGTCGAGTTGGACGACCCAGATGACATTGAAATTGAGGAAATAGACTAGAGGACGCCAGAAGTGTACGTATCACACATGTATATAGTATATGATATTATTTTTGGGGCAACACTCGAATTTCCATTTGAGGTCGAAACTTACCTACACTAACTCTCCGGTGGGCCCGATAGTTCGCTGCGTCAACCAGAAAGTCTACCAGCATGTTCAGCCGTCGGCTCGTTGCAAGATTCTCTCAGCTAAAAGCATTGGGAAGGGCGTCCTCTACCGTCGCAGGTGTACCTACCTCGCCAGCTCCTGCCTCCGAGTCGAACGTCGCGCCACAGTCACCCAATTACCCAACGACGTGGTCGACGAGTCAGAGGCCCCGACCCGTGTCTCGCTCGGGCCCTCGCTTTGAGCAGACACTTGTAGAGCTCCAGCCCAACCCGCTCAGCGCTATGGAGCTCATTGCCAATGAACCAATCAGAGTTCTTCACGGCCGAAAGGCTGTCTGTGACGGTGGTAAGTCAATGCAAGACATGTATGTATATTTTTTCTCTCGCCAGAGTGCTCACAGATTGGTCAGGAGGAGGTCCTCTCGGTCACCCCAAAATCTTCATTAACCTAGTTCGCATTGGTCCATTTGCTTTTGTGATGTGCCGTTTTCGCTAACGTGATCCAAAGGATCAATCTGGTCCTCAACCATGCGGGTGTGTATTTCATTGTTCTTTCCATCTCACGCCATACTGATGTGGGGCACACTTTCTAGTTATTGGTATGTTTTTAAACACTCGTCTTCTAGCTGGTTTGGGCCTTACATCAACCCGTCAGTGGCCTCCGGTTTGAGCAGGCCCCACATGAACACGAACATTAATTGACTTGTTTAACATCATGGCTAGACTGGTGGTTTTATGTAGAGATATATAACAGAAATCAGACTACTATTACCAGGTGGGACTCGGTGTCGACTGCGTGGTGCGTTTATTGCAAATGGGTAAGGGTACAACTCAGCGCTCTACAACGCTCAATCAGAGTAAGTATGCTACTAGAATGCCAGTAAGTATAATAAGTAGGGACGAACTAAGGCCAAAAAGGCTATACTACGCGTCACGGAGGATGGTACCTCGGCGCCCATGGTTCGCCAGGAGGCCGGAGGTAGATTTGGGGATGGATTCAGGGTGCGGAGATGACGACAGAATTCAGGTGGAGAGTGCAACAGCAGCACGAGGATTGTAGCAATGAGCGCACGTATATGGGATAAATATGGATTTCCTGACAAAATTGCGGACGATAAAAAAAAGCCTCAAACGAAGGTGAGCGAAGGTGTCATTCATCCTCTGGTGAATGGAAAGACATAGGGGAGAGTGGAGGATATTCCCCTTCTGCCACAGCTTCAAGGTGCGAGAAAGGCGGGAGAGAATGTGGAGATGACAAATGGTCGCTCGGGGACGCTGGCAGTGGTGTCTGTATAGAATAACACCCATCAGACAAGAGCCATAAGGAGCACATTTACGTACCACCTTGAATATCGGATTTATCGTGGCATTTGGGTCAATCAGATCGGTTGGCGGGTGACCATATAGTTGACCATTGCACTCGTATGATTTATGAGAGGAAGAGGGATATTGGATGAGAGGAGGGACCACATAAGGACTGGCGCATTCATGGGAATTAGGGGAGTGCATCCATGAACTAGGTGAGGGGGACAGTGACAAAAGGTTGATTGGCGGAGGGGAAGAGGTCCCCGAAACCGAAGAAGTAGTATCGACAGATGCGCGGATATTGAACTCGTTGAATTGATGATCTAGGGATATCGAATTTGATGATCGTGCGGAGGTGGGAAAGTCATCATACGATGTTCTGCCTGTCCTCAACGAGGATACAGATGTCATTCGGTTGATACCATAGACAGCCGGTCGTCGAACGCGTGAAGGGCCTGGATCACTATCCACTGTTGTGGACGATATGACTGACATCCTCCCTGTGCTGTGGACATCCGACGATGACATAGAATGGTCGTCGTCGAAGTCTCTACGACGAACCTTGCTCAAGCGTTCGTCTCTAGGTAACCAACGGTCACTCGAAGGCAGGTTCGTATCTGGGGGTTTGAGATATCGCCCAGAGGCCGCATTCAACGTGGGTGAGGATACCTTGCCACTGCTCTGGTTTTGCCGTATCGGGCCTGATGCTGAAATTTTTCCCTTGTCCAAATCGTCGTAGTTTGGACGTTGGTTGACACTCAGCAGACTACCCGAATGTGCCCACTTCCACTCCAACTCGTTCTTTGCGGTAGTTTGCATGAGCATCTGATTACGCTTTTGCATGACAGCACGGGCTTGCTCCCTGTGCAATCGCTCCGCGAGCGCGCGACGCTGCTTCTCTGCTTCAAGCTGTAACCGTTCGGCCTCCCTCTTGATAGCTTTCGCATCCTTACGAGTGTTGGCTGGTGAAATGTCTGTGATGGAAAGACTATCGGAGTTCGTGGATTGTGTACGCTTGAGAGAGGGAGTTGAACTCGATCCCGGAACCTCATCCACGGGAGGTAAAGACTGTTGATGTGGCTTCTCTCCGTGACCGAACACGCCTAGACCCCATCTTGAGTTCTTCTTGCCAAACCCGAGAGAGGATCCAAATCTGCCGAGCTTGCTGACAGATGTGTGGTTGGCGTCTTGCGCAGGGATATGTCCGGCCATCGGGGGCTGAACCATAGATGTCTGAGTGTCCATCGCATGGTTGTCTTCTGGTATTTCAGCCAATGGAGAAGACACATCCATCTGATCCGAGTCTGACCGAGCATGATTTGAAGGCCACGTAGAAGATGCATGTGTGCGGACTTCCTCGGTGATGTCTGACGAAAGCGGAAGGTGAGTGTATATGCGAAGGTCGTTGGCATATTCTGTTGTTTTGTGAGAAGAAGGCGTATGTGTGGTTGAATTGATGATAGAAGGCACAAAGGCGGTGCGGTGGGAAGAAGCGGCGTCTGGGATATGAGATGGGTGGAGACTCGAGGGATGGTATGGAGATTTTGGAAGGGAATTGTGGGAATGTGAAGGGGGCACACTACGAGGGGATGCGGAGGGCGTGATA
>JBBPUO010000004.1:121229-135722 GCA_038094755.1 Caloboletus firmus | reverse complement strand
CGGTGCGGTGGGAAGAAGCGGCGTCTGGGATATGAGATGGGTGGAGACTCGAGGGATGGTATGGAGATTTTGGAAGGGAATTGTGGGAATGTGAAGGGGGCACACTACGAGGGGATGCGGAGGGCGTGATAAATGGCGCGCCGTTTGTATGCGACTTTGATGGGGTAGTGGGTAAAGTTTGCACATGCAAGGCAGGAGGCATTGGGGGCATGTTCTGGGGTAATGCTTCGATGAGGTATGGATGCTCCAGGCATTGCCGGCTGGTCAGTCGCCCATCCGGATCATATTTGAGCAGGTCAGATATGCACTCGACAAGCCTCCGAGGAACACTGCGGTCAAAATAAGAGAAAATGTCTCTCGGTTGACACTGACGATAACGATGAGTACATGATTGGACAAGGATGAAAAAAAAAAAAAAACATCACCTTGGGAAAGACAAAGTTGAACTGTTTTGCCATCTTGAGGCCTTTGCTCCACTTGCCACCTCCAAAGGAACGACCCCTAGCATCCAAGTCATAATCGGCAGGATCGCCAAGGACCTCGCAAATTCTGTGTATTTGGTCGATTTGACCCGAGCCCGGAAAGAGTGGACGGAGATTAATTAGTTCAGCCATAATCGTGCCAAACGCCCACATGTCCACAGGATTAGAATAATCCCTGCTCAGGAGCAAAACCTCCGGCGCGCGATACCACCTGGTAGAAACGTACTCGGTATAAGGGGGAGAGCTTGCAGTTTCTCGTGCAAGACCAAAATCAGCGAGTTTGATTATGGCTACGACGTCCTTCTCTGCGGGTGCGGTTGGTGGCGCGACTGGGGATAAGGAGCGGTATTCAAATAGACCGGTGGTGGTGACGAGAACATTCTCTGGCTTCATGTCCCTGTGAAAATAACCAGAAGCATGTATGTGATGGAGGCCCGAGACGATTTGTCGGAAGATGGAGGCCACGAGGCCACCTGCGAGAGGACGGCCTTTTCGAGCTTTAATGAGGTGATATAAGTTGCCCTCCATGCTCTCGAAAACAAAGTAGAGCTCCTTGGTATCTGGGAGGAGAAAGAAATCATAGAGGGGTATGATGCATGGGTGGAACGGGATTGCACGGAGAGACTGGAGGTAGGATGGTGAGGGGGTAGGTGGAGGATGCAGAGGGAAAACGGACCTCGAGCTCCTTGAGTCTCTTGCACTCGTCCCAGCCGCCCTCCCACTTCTTTTTCATCCTCTTTACGGCAACCAGACGCTTTCCCGCCCACTCTGGACGGGCGCCGCCGCCGCATTGCATGGGGGAGAGGGGCGTATTGGGGGGTAGGGTCCCATGCCAATCGCAGAGGAGGACGGTGCCAAAGGAACCGTCGCCGAGGGTTTTAATGGGGGTGTAGGAGCGATGTGAGCCTGTGGGATGTGTTGGAGGAGAGGGAGGAGAAGAGGGGAGAAACATACTCGAGCGAGCATCGCCGACTTGGAGTTTGCCGTTCTGGATTGATACGGCGGGGATGCCTTGGACGTGCACGGTGTCTTTTGGGGTGTTCTTTGGGCTGGCAGTGCTCTGTATGACATTGTTCGAGGATGTGAACATGATACGCAGAGCATCGCCTTTCGGAGGAGGGCATGTACTAGGAGAACATAAAGAAGTTACGGCGGCAGTCTGTCTGGACTCGCTCCAAGATGTGGTACAACCGATACTATTACTAAGCACTCGACGCTAGTACGGCACTTCGTGAAACAACTTGGACACGCTCTCCCCGTAATGGCTCCGTCTGATCACCTCCCCGAGCACCGGCCCAACGTCAATCACCTCGATCTTGCTGCACCGCGCCTCGTTCTCCCTCTGCGGCAGCGTGTTCGTCACAATCAGCTTCTCCAGCGCACTCTTCTCCACATTCTCCAGCGCATCCCCGCTCAGGATCCCGTGTGTCACGATCGCGTACACCTTTGACGCACCCCCCTCCGCCAGGTGGCGCGCCGCCAAGCACAACGTTCCGCACGTATCCGCCATGTCGTCAACAAGGATCGCAACTTTGTCCTTCACGTGTCCCACCAGCACCATTCGCGAAACAGAGTTGGCCTTCTTCCGCTCCTTGTGGAACAGTGCAAAGTCCACCCCAAGTCGATCAGCAATGGACGTCGCCCTGCCGAACCTCATGTCAGCCCACATACCCTTTACATCGCCTCTCCTCACCTCTTCGCACCCCCGGCATCCGGAGACACAATCACAACCTGGCTCAGATCAAAGTGCGTCCGGATATACAGAATCGACGAAGGCTCTGCATAAAGCTATCTCACCGGCACATCAGCCAGTTGTACGGCACTTTCCGGTTCATAGCACTCACGCTGTCATGCATGCAACCGGGCGCGCAGTCAGCGTCCGATGTGCTCCACGATGTACCCACTCACTTGTCCACTGGCACATCAAAGAAACCCTGAATTTGTGACGCGTGCAGGTCCATGGTCTATCATCAACACCGTCATCACTTCCTATCGGTGGAACCACAACCATCACACTCACGATGACATGGTCACAACCCGACTTTTGTATCATGTTGGCAACAAGTTTCGCCGAAATCGGCGCCCGACTCTTGTCTTTCTTGTCCTGCCTGGCATATGGAAATAGTGGTAGCACCGCTGTGATCCGTTTTGCGCTCGCTATCTTGCAGGCATGTATCATAATGCAGAGTTCCATCAGCGCCGTATTCACCGCCCCGCACCCCGTGTTGATGATGTACACGTCGTTCTCCCGTACGCTTTCAGCGATCCGGACATTGGTCTCGCCAATTCCGCTCTTGGTCACTTCGGCTTTCGAAAGTGATAAACCGAGGCTAGAATTCGTTCAGGATGTGTAGACCGCCTTTTCCGGAGTCCATACCGCCGGGCAATGATTTCCGCCAGCTCTGGATGGCTGGTACCTGTTCGTCATACGCTATTTATTATTGCCACCTCTGGGTCCACAGACGTAGCTAGCGCACCAGTAAAAATCTTGACGCCGCTGCCGTTCAGCATCTTGTCAGCGAGAGAACCCGAGGTGCAAGTCCATAAAAAGGCGACAGCTGGGTTGATCCGTCGTGACCGTGCGACACATCATAGCTGTGCCAGCCCTCACGCAGCCAACAAGTCACTAGGTCCACGAGACGAGTGTGATACTGACGCGTTAGAAGGGCTACAAAACTACACGATGGGTATTGCGACGGCTTCGACAGAACGTGACACTGATACTAGTACTGTAGGTTCGAATGTTGAATAGGGAAGACGATTCAGAGCGAACGAGGCGAGAGAAGCAATATAAAGTTATGATACTGAAACAATCATGAGACTGGGAAAGTTCGAATACTCAGTCGACCCATTGAAAACCAACCAGAGCATAGTTTAGGACCCTCGAAAGATGATACCGAGGAAGATACAAGAATCAACGCGACGGCGGCGGCGGGAGTCAGGAAAGGGACACAACTGATGTGGATAGGACTGCCACATATTATGCGGGAGTAATGCAAATATATGCATTAATGTTGGCAACAGTTGTATCGGCGAATTGGTCTAGGTGGCGTGAACTGAAATGCTGGTGGAAGGAGGTTCTGTGTGTGGAACGGATGCATGTGCCCCACTGACACGGTCCCCGTTGAGTATAGAAAGCAACTGGACACTGCTTGACAGGAGAGGTGGTCGAGATCGCGGGGATAAAGTAGCTGGTGCTGCAGGCACTGGATGTGGATCACGAAGAGCACGAAACGAGTGAGTGGGTGTGCTGGGTACAGCGTGCCCCGAAGTGCTAGCATAGGGATAAATAGAGTGAAGAGTGTTTGACTGAGCTGAAGAATGCAAGGGGGGAGTCGAATAGCTTGAAGCAAAAGTCTGAAGAAATGGTGTGGGCAGAAGTCTTGCCGGAATGTTTGCTGGAGGCAGAACATGAGCTAGACCACCCGAGAGAGAGGGTGCTTGGTTCTGATTCCTCACGCCATGCGTGGACACACCACCCAGATGGGTAGAAGTAGAGTGGTTGAGCTGGCTAGAGCAAGGTCTAACTTGGAAAGGACCGCCTAATATAGGGCATTCATGGGAAGCGTGTGGCGGAGGCAAATTCGCGAGTCGAACTGAGTGCAGGGAAGGCACCGACGTGCCCGACTCATATGAAGCTCTAAGGTTGACCTGAGAAGCGTACGGTGTCAGCGGGGGCACGGATGTAGAGGGATCGAGATAGCCGAGGGGATGGTAATCTGGACTGCGAATGTGTGGTAATTCCCGGCTAATAAGAGTAGGTGTCATCTTGGACGATTCGTCTGCCACGGACTCGAGAAGCGCCAATTGTTTCAGCCTTTTTCCTGACGCAGGTACTTCAACCGGTCGGGAAAGGTATGGGGAAATGTCGGCAATGCTGGAGCTACGACGAGAAGACAAGATTGGCTTCTGCGCTGCAATTATAGTAGGAGACGCTGTAATGGAACTTGCAACGGCGACAGGTGATGTATCACTAGAGCCACTATCCGCCCCGGATGTCACCGAGGATCCGTTAGAAAGTACGAGGTCGGAACACTTTTCACAATCATGAGAATCTTGAGTCGAGGAGTGTTTAGTCTTAGGGGGTCCTGGGGGTTTGACCAGCATCTCACTGAAGGTGGGGACACGGGAGGACCAGTCCGGGGTCTGTAAACGATCGAATGGTGAGGTGGATTTTGGTAATGGAGCAATTCTGTTCACAGTATGTGATGGCTTCGAATCGACATTCTTGGAAGCTGAGATGGAGAGTGAGTTTAAAAGCCGGGCGAAGTGTGGATCCAGAGGTTCGACAAAGACACCCTTCTCCTCGTCTGACTCGTGTCTCGTTATTATGTGGTCGTTAGTAACCGGAATAGCCTCGCTGTATTGCGGCGAAGGTGTTTGTGGTTCACCAGTGTCAGCAGAAGACGAGCTAGACTCTTGTGCACCTCTGTCACCCGATGTGTAGGAAACGGATTTGCGGTTCCTTGTTTCGAAAACTCTAGGCTTTCTTGCTGTGATAAATGCCTTCAAAGCTCTATTGTGCGTGATCAGAAGCGTTTGGGGTGATAATCATTCAAGACATACACAATGAACGGCGAGATCAGATAGAACTTGCCGGGAGCGGCCCTATTACGCTTCCATGTCGGTAGGTCCGTCAATTTGAACCACTCGATTCGCTGATGATGCGATTAGATGTTGGGATCCTAATGAAATCATCGGTACATACACTGATCTCCTTTCGAGTGCGAGTTTTGAACGAAAAGTCCTCTGGGATTCCAGGAACAATGAACAGAGAGATAAGCTGCTCCTTTATGGACATCTCTATGACATCTGCAGGATTAATCTGACCCGCCAAGTTGTAGCCCGTCTCTTCCAATACCTATGAAAAAATAATGTCAAAGACAACTGATTATTACAGGGAGAAGTGCCTTACCTCGCGAATGGCACATTCATGGGGAGGTTCGTGCTCATTTATCTTACCCTTGGGAAAGCCCCACCCTGATGAAGATTTCCACCCTTTCACAAGGATGCACTGGAACAGGATGATGTTGAAATATGAGGAATACGATATGGATATGACAAACTTTCTCCCAAGTCTCATTCAACATTATTGCACCGCAAACAGGGACTCTAGTTTTATACTGCATGAAGGTGTTGAACGCTTGCTCATGATCGTGACTCCATTGATGTAATAGCGGGCAGGCATGGAATAACATCTCGGAGAACTTCTTGAGCGGTAAAGACGGGAACTTTGGGTTTTGCTCTCGAACGAAGTCCTCATAGAACCAATGGCTACCAGTGATTTGCATAAGCCCATGAAAGCGTGGTAAACGGCGACCAAGTGGCTTACGCTTGCTCCACCTGAAAACATATCCGCTCGAGCGATGAAAGCTCTTCGTCGGGAAGATTCAGAAGAAACCGGCTATTCCAAAGTGAGAGAGACGACACGGAAAAAGGAGAAAATCAAAACCTTGATAGATCCTCGAGGACTTCGTCGTGTGTGGCATGTTTGTAAGTGAAGCGTTCCTGGGCATCTGCAGTTGGGGCAGGCTGAATTTCCGGGGACGAGGAGGAGGAGGAGGTCATGGGTGACAGAGATAAAGAGGAAAAGAAGGAGAATGAGGGTCAGGATGTGCCAGAATCTACAATGATCGTTTTATGGACAAGAAGAGTTTGAGGTGATAGACCAATGATAGAAATGTTGACCGTATGCCCGACACTGGACCACCTACCAAGCACAAACAAACAAAATTACACGTCACATGATTAACATTTCCCTCTACCCAAAGCTCTGTAGTAGCTCAAATAGATATACATGTATAATTTACTGGTCATGTCGTTCAAGACGCTCGTGTTTGCTGGAAGCCCATTCGTCGCTCATACTCCCGAATCTCCTCAACAGTCAACCTGTCTGACCCGGTCCAATTTGCGGAACTCGTCCGCGCTCTGAATCGACTTTGCCTCGTCCGGAACATTTCTTCCATTCGCAATGGTCGGATCGCCCCGAAGATGTCATCAGGGTTCACAGTACTCTGCATCCGGAGCGCTTGACGGAGTTCCGGAGACTGTGCCCACTCTGGTGGATCGAACGTCCGAACCCGGTCCTCATCTTCTGAATCTGAGTATTCGCTATTAATCTCCGGTAGCTCGATGGACTCGCTTGGAACTTCGGGTGTTGACAGCTTGGCAGCTTGCATCTGCGCTTTGGCCCGAGCAGCCATCTGGGATTGGACCATAGTAGAGGGAAGTTTGTCACCCATACCATCCTCTTGGGTCTTCGCTTTCGCCTTACCCTTCAAAGACGAAGGGACTACCTTGAAAGGCTTCGCCTCCGGAACGATCGGCTTAGTTAATGGGGGTGGGGGGGCATTCTGAGTGGCATTATATGCGGTGGAGGATACGAGGGCTGTGGTACTGGCCTTCGCACCCTTTTGAGCGGCAAGTTTCGTTGCAGGTGTAACAGCTGGCTTTGTAAAGGGTGTAATATCCTTCTTATCTTTCGAAAGGGGCTTCTTGCTTTCCGGTTTCTTCTCTGTCTCTGGGGCGAGCCTTCGTTTCTTAGAGGCGTCATCCTCTGCCTTTTTGGTAGAAACAGGGGGCTTTAGCGGTCGCCGGTCTGTATTTTCCTCTCTTTCACGTTTCCGCTTCTCTAACTCCTCTTTGCTCTTCTTTTCTGCCTCGAGGAGCCGCGTTCTTTCCTCTTCTGCCTTCTTTGCGGTAGCTACCTGACGTCTAGCCTCCATATCCTTCAGGCGTTGCGTCTTCTTATCCGCTTCTTCTTGTTGCTATAGGCAGGGGATGAGCATGAGCATCAAATGTAATAGTCACTTGAACCGACCCTCTTGGCTGCAGCGGCGGCTAGCTGTAAGCTTTTCAGCTCCGGTTTGACCTTCTTCCCTCCGCCAAGCATGCTACTGACAAGTTTGGTGGCCTGGCTGAAGAACCCAGCTTGGGACTGAGATGAAGACGCAGTGGAAGCCGTTGAAGTTTTGCTCGTATCCATAGCGGTCTGCTGTTATGAAAATCAACCACCGAGAAATGGAGACAACTAGGAGACGTTCAAAACTACGCACCTCTACACAATCGAGACCGGCCGTTCTAGTGTCAGCGACCTCCTCGGATTCACTTGCTTCCATGACGGAGCGCTCAGCATCTGAGACCTCGACAACCTCCTGCTCTCGTTCCACTTCTTCGTTGTTTGTCTCAACCTCAGTATCTGTGTCATTGGGCAGAGGCGTGGCGTCACCATTCTTCTCTTTTGTAAGATTTCTAGTTGGTCCTTGACTTTCGGTGGGAAGCGAGCTCCATGTATCTTCCTTATCTACGTTGCTGAAGTCAAATGGTCTCCATCCTGGCTCAGCGGCAGCTAGTTTTTCCTCAAGTGGCCAGCTGTCGTCATCGTCCTCAGCGACAGCAGCTGTTCCGGACCCCGCATCGTGTGATTGCAAATCAATGGTATACGAAGTATCTTGTGTGGAAGGGACCCACGTAGGGACTCCGGTACGCTTGTCAAAGACTGGGTCGGAGAAAATGCTGGATTGTGAGGAATGCGCAGACATCTGTGATGTTCCTTGAACAAGAGGAAGAAAGGCATCGGGAGGGGTGGTAAGTTGAGCGGGAATACCCAGGGACACAGCGACTGGTAGCGTGAATTGGCCCGAGGAGACATTGAATGAGAATTCCTTGGGATGTCCGGAAATGATCGAAGATTGTTTTGAAGCTGGCGGCATGAACACCGGTGGCGGTGGCGGCTTGTTGAATACCGGACCTGCGGGCTTGACGAACCCCGAACTTCCCTTGAATGGGGGTGAATCAGGTGGAGTAGTGGAGATACTCTCGTCGTCATTGTTGTTGTTTCGAGTACCTACATCCTTTGCTTGGGCCGTCCTCGTTGAGAATTCAGGCTTATTGGGCTGTACGGTCTCCGGACCCAGGTCTGAGAGACTAAGTCGACGTTCAGTCCCTTCAGCTTGAGGAGCGGGGACAAAGGAAAACTGATCATCTGATTGTACTCGAGTTTCCAGGGGTTCTTGGTCGGGTAGACCGTCATCGCGAAGCATCTCCGAGTCACTAGATTCGCTGTTAACCTTGTTCCGCTCAGCTACTTTTGCTTCAGCAGCTGCTCGTGCCTCGGCAAGTGCAGCGACCGCCGCACCACCGAGCGACCTGCTCATGCTTTTACCAGCGCGCGCTCCAAGTCCTTCAACCGTACGCTTGAACAGATCAATAAAGCCTTCCTCTGCGGGATTCAAATGAATGGTTTGTTCATCGACATTCATTGCATGGGATTCCAAGTGGTCCACCAGCACGGTCGCAGCAATGGGAGACAAAGCAACTGGCTCGCCTTGTACAGAAGGAAAGTCACGTCGATTGTTCTTCTCGGTCTCCTTAGAGATCAGTGGTACAATGCCGACCTCAGTAGATCTGGCAACCTTGGGGTTGCGCTGCTCCTTATCCTGGTCCGGTCCAGGTGGGAGTGCACCCAACATCTCCCCACTCTTTCGCTTAACTGCAGTCGGTGCTCGTAAGAAAGCTGTAGAAACAGCAGCTCCGGAAGTGCCGAGGAGGGAGCTCGTTCCTTCCATTGCCTTAGCCTCGCGTGCCTTCATCAACCAGGAAGTCCTCTTGCCGAGTGGCACTGGAGCAGGCGCGGCGGTCGGAGGTACGGAACCGGTTAGTAGCTCTTGCGTAACACGCATAGATTTACGCAAAGGGGATGGTGCAGGAAGCATCGGGAATCCTGCGGTACCATTCTTGTGACCCAGCGTCCTCGGCGATGAATCATTTAACGGAACAGGGATCGTATGGGGGATCGGAATCGAGTTTGATACATGAACAATTGGTAGAGGAGCTGTGAACGCGTTCCTCTCGCGATTGCTCGGAGAGTTAAAGGCGGCCTGAGAGGGTAACGGCTCCGTGTGATTGCCTGCACGAGCGTCTGAGGATTGGAATTCTCGAGAAGAACCGAGCGGGATAGGATGATGAGTGTTAACAGGTGAGGGGACTGAATATTGGGCATCTGTTGAAGGATCCCTTTGGAACTTGTGGTCAACCCGGATAATTTTAGGGTTCCCCTCGGTGGAAGGGTACTCTTCCGCTTCATGGTAATATCGAGGCACGGTCTCAAGTAATTCCTCTTGGTTGGAAGCAATAATAGACAAAGAAGGGATGTTAGCGTGGCTTCGTTCGGGTGACTCGTCTCCTTCTGCAATGACAGATAGTACGGTACCATGTTCAGAAACTGGGAAAGGTGTTGTGGATTCACTTTGTGGATCTCTGGGATAGTGCTGAAAAGGTATCGCATCGGCCTGTGGTTCCGGCTCAACTGAAACAGTGACTTGAGGAATGTCGGCAACCCGAACGGAGCTGGGTCGCCCATGCGTCTTCCCTGCTGAAGCAGTTGACGTTGAAGGTGAGTCAGTTGGATATTTCTGCGGATGGAGTGCATCCTGGGCAGACCGTTCCTTGGCCTGAAGCAGAGCTTTGTGAAAACTATTGACGGGAACGACATCTTTCGTAGAGTTGTCGCTCTGGGAATGTAATGAGAGGATATCCACATGAATGGAGGCAAACCTACATCCAGTGAGAACGACACAGTGCTCTTCGCTTTTGCAGCCGCGGCGGTGGCTGCTCTGGTCTTACGAGGATTGTTCTTTTTGCGACCGGGTGTCTTCACAAGTTCGATTATCGGACTATCGGACTAGAAGCTCAGCAATAGTTCCCGAGCAGTAGAGAGCCAGAACCTACGCTTGCTTTGGACCGGCGAGAATGTGTTCGAGATAATCATCGAGAAAGATGAAGGCATGGGTTTGGAGCTGATCCTCAAATAACTGGCGACAAGGATCACTGGCCATGGACGTTCGCACTGAGGCTATCCAAGTATGGATCCCACTTTCTTTCGGGTCAGTATTTGCCATAGTGAGTCGCAAATGCGAGCGTGTGGACGAGTCGCCGCGGTTTCTCGCTGGGAGAGGTGATGACAAACACGAGCACACAAAACAGGACGCGTTAGTCACATGATCGGATACAACTGCACCGCCACTACAGCACTGGCACTGGTGCGCACTGCGCTGCGTGAATGCATCCAACAGCGGAAACAAGACTGATACCTCCATGTCTGAGCTCAGACAAGATCCCCTTCATACTCGTGACCACGGTCCTCAGGCTTTGTCTGAAGCTCAGTTGCGACAGCTATACGATGACGAAGAGGTCGAACGATTCATGTCATTATTCTCGACAGTGCGTTCCACTTTGAAACAGATATATCGCTGGCACAAACCCCTCTTAGTATGTCTCAGAAGTTAGACTCTCCACTGGTATGGCCAGCACGGAATCTATTGGTTCCCATATAGTGGATGGTATCGATGCAAGGAGAAGAACTTCGATTCCTCCTCCTCTTCCTCGTCGTCCCACCGATCGTTCACTTTCAGAACGCATTGCATACGTGAGTCATCTCGGAGATGGATGTTTTTCTTCCTCTGAATCCGATAGAACTATCTTTTACCACATCTACCTCCAGCTGCAAGTGTCACACCCACCTTCACCCTCAAACGTTTTAGTTTAACCGTCCAAAGACTCTACTTGGCAATGTTTCCACCATATCATGCATATTTATTGGATTTAGTCAAGTTGGCTTTGTGGAAAGATTACCAGCGAAGTTTGCGATACTGTATAGTAAGGTTTGATTTAAAGGCTCAATTCTCTCAATTCTCACGTGTCTCAAGACGTTCTGGCTTCTGTGGTTTTATGATCTACTTCTTCCTGCTCTTGTATTCCGGATTGCATTTGGTCTTCTCCGACGCCGTCTATCAACATTCCCTACCCTCAAAGAACTACAGGAACGGCGCCAGGAGGCTGTGCGGGCACTCAAGTTTTCGGAGGCACTTCAACAGCGCCTTTCTGTCACGACACTCGGGCCCATCGAGATGTGGCGCCTTTTCAAGCTATACAAATCAGGGGGGAAAGGTAAGCGAAGCCTGTGGTGAAGGACGCGAGGTAATTGATCTAAATGGATCTCTAATGACTCTGCAGTTACATCTGTTCACTCAGTCGAAACTGACGAGGAAGAAAACTTGAAACGCGATATGTTGCATGCCCTGAACGAGCTGGCTGATTTCCACGAGAGGATCAAAAAGTAATGTCTGTCTGACGATGAAACCCATGTTCAACCTGAATGGCATATCTAGTGTCTTTACCTGGCGTCGCCCAGATGTGTCTCGCCGCTATTTGCTCGTAAGTCATTGGTGACTTCCAGTTGTCTGCCTCGCTAACTACCTTGGAAGCTTTTGATTCTCGTCGGTTTTGTCACTCTTGCCCTTCCGGCGCAGTACGTCGTCAAGCTGGTTTACTGGTTTGGAGGCACGCTATTTTGGCATGTTACACCTGTCATCGCGGCTCTTCCGCGAGCAGATAGGACACGGCAGGTACAATTATTTATGATGCATCAGTACCTTCATGTCTGCTTTCCAGAGTTTCACTCCTGTTTAGAGATGCACCCACTGATGTTGATTATGCTATGGAGTTGATCGCCAAACGCATCGCAGCAGGGCAAGATGTCGGCATAGCTTCGCTGCGGAACCAATCAAGTCGTACATCCAACGCCTCTGTGAGTACGGATAGCCTCACACCCACATTATATGGTACCTCCCGTGAGGTCCAGTCGTCTGAGGATGACGGCATAAATTGGAAGAAGTGGGGTGAACGGGTCGCTCGCGGCAAGTCGTTCGTAGAGGAAGGGAGACGAGTCTTATTAACTCAGGTCCGTAGCCTGCAGACATTCGTATCAACGCTGGCTCAGCTGATATCGTACATAGACCTCGCGAAACCAATTCTCGGAGGAAACTGTTGCCGTCTACCGTTCAGGAACCGGGGATGCACACAGTATACTGCCTTTTTCGTGTTTTCTATCTCACGCTGAACGTTCTTTATTAGCTTTCTTGGCACAATACGCTTCTTCCCCAGGATTGATCACACTGACATCTTCTACCTTGTTTTTCACATCCCTCACGGGACCTCGCGCAAGGCTCGTCGTGGCCCGTGACCGGTTGCGTGGTGTGAGGAGATCTGGCCTTATGAAAGGTATCTCCATCACATGGGCTCCAGAAGAGTTGATGGACGCAGAGGAAAGAGAGGAAAAGTTCCACTGGGTGGGGGGCCGTGATGAACTGTTCGCCAGACTCGTCGGGTCTGATGGGGGACACTGGATAAGGATGTGACAATATCTGGATGGACCAATATTTATATCACTTCTCGTTCCAATTAAGCATCTGTGACGGTGATTTCGTCCTTGGTTTAAATTCGCTTTTTAATTTAGACCACTTCGCAGCCGCATACAAGTTATCTACTCACGAGACGCTATCCCCACCAGTTAACAGTCACTCCCTTCGTATGTTCTAATAACTTGTACCCTGCTCGCTGATTCCGTCCCAGCAGTCCAGAATAGCTATGTTTTTCTTTCCAGACCTCTTGTCAAAGAGAGACAGCGGTTTTGGTCTTCTGTGGTAATTAACCCCTTTGCTGCCGTGAGCTGGGTTGAAAGGAGCTGAAAGCTACATGCGCAGGCTTGCTGCTACACTTGGGTCTAAATCTGCGTTCAAGAAGCTACCCAAGCGTTCTGTGATGACTGCTGACATCTCCCAGTTATGTCGACTTATTGCCACCCCAGCGGAGCCCCTCGCCCTCCGCCTCTCCTCTAATCTATTGGTTGGTGCTGCTCGGTGGGTGGCCACCGTGAACAACTTCTTGGCAATATCTCATTCTCCTATTTTCAGTGTATACAGAGGTAGGATATACTGAAGAACCAGAACCGGAGTTAACAACCGATCAGTGAAACAAGAAATCTTCATGTCAGATGTGACAACGTGCTTCAACTCTCTTAAACGAGTCGAGCTCGAATTTCGATCAATGACATCTTCAGAAGGCCAACTTCAAATGGCGCAACCAAGCGTAAAGTCAGTCTTGACTCTTCATGCATAAAATCATTTACTACAACAACCCTTAGATCATCTATGGTGACCTTGCGAGCCGATCCAAGGGCTGCACTCTCCTTGGAATTTAATGTTATGGTCACGGTAGGTGAATTACCAGACTGCGCAAAAATTCTAGTCACTCCTTTAGAACTGGGATGAATACCTGAACCCCAGAGGTGCGTCCTGCAAGTCAAATACATCGTTTATGACCTTGACCATTCATAATAACAGGTAACAAGGATGTCGAAGATGACTCGGACAATGACTATCACCCCACAACGATGAAAGGGAAAGGGAAAACTACAACCTCGTTGACTCTGCCTCCAAATTCGGAATTTCTCCGTGCAACCGCGTGCACTCTGCCAGAGAACCATGATTTTCTACTTGCGAACTCATTTGATGCGTCTTTTGGAGGAAGCGGAACGACGAAGCCTTCGTCTTCTGAGACCGGGGGTTTCGGCTTTGATGATACATTTGACGGGCTAGATATCGGGGAGGGGGTCGGGGACGATCTTGTCAGAGAGCTGGGAGAAGGATGGGGGGCTAGTCCGATCGAGGAGAACGCTGCAGAGTAACTCTTTCTCTGTGGCTTTTAACTCAGACTGACGACAGGAAGGAACCTTACACAAGTTCAAGAACCCTTTGTTATGAACTTCGTCAACGAGGATTTGGATGATGGGGTAGCAGGACTTGATATGCTCAGCGAGGTACAGATTCCCCAACCACATATTCTAATCAATTCGATCCAAGGCTCGCACATCGGGTCAGGTGAGAGTGTCGTGTCGCTTACATCCCAGTTTACAACAACTCGCCCGAGATCGTAGTTGAATCTCCCCCCTCGCCTTCCCTCGCAGGCACAACGGAGTCAATCGACTTTCAGATTGTTGCGGATGTCTCACATTCTCCACCCATCGAGCTCGCCATGCAACATGCGTATAGAGGGTTAACCCGGCCAGAAAACGACCGGGCCACGTTAAGAAAGGCCAAACGCGCAAGACCCATGCTGGATGCTAGGACAGAGCTTACAGATGAGGAACTCAAGGTGCGCGTCAGCAGCTCGG